>OX381706.1:89597341-89676644 GCA_947462335.1 Harmothoe impar
GACCCCCTCGCCTACCATAGAAATCAAGACGTCATGGCCAAAATCACTTTAGTTGTCCTTGGGACCCCCTCGCCTACCATAGAAATGTAGACGTCATGGCCAAAATCACTTTAATTGTCTTTGGGACCCCCTCGTCTACCATAGAAATCAGGGTGTCATGGCCAAAATCACTTTAGTTGTCTTTGGGACCCCCTCGCCTACCATAGAAATGTAGACGTCATGGCAAAAATCACTTTAATTATCTTTGGGACCCCCTCGCCTACCATAGAAATGTAAACGTCATGGCCAAAATCACTTTAATTGTCTTTGGGACCCCCTCACCTACCATAGAAATCAAGACGTCATGGCCAAAATCACTTTGATTATCTTTGGGACCCCCTCGCCTACCATAGAAATCAAAGTGTCATGGCCAAAATCACTTTAATTATCTTTTGGACCCCCTCGCCTACCATAGAAATGTAGACGTCATGGCCAAAATCACTTTAATTGTCTTTGGGAACCCCCTCGCCTACCATAGAAATGTAGACGTCATGGCAAAAATCACTTTCAATGTCTTTGGGACCCCCTCGCCTACCATAGAAATCAAGGTGTCATGGCCAAAATCACTTTAGTTATCTTTGGGACCCCCTCGCCTACCATAGAAATCAAGGTGTCATGGCCAAAATCACTTTAATTATCTTTGGGACCCCCTCGCCTACCATAGAAATCAAGGTGTCATGGCCAAAATCACTTTAGTTATCTTTGGGACCCCCTCGCCTACCATAGAAATCAAGGTGTCATGGCCAAAATCACTTTAGTTATCTTTGGGACCCCCTCGCCTACCATAGAAATCAAGGTGTCATGGCCAAAATCACTTTAATTGTCTTTTGGACCCCCTCGCCTACCATAGAAATGTAGACGTCATGGCCAAAATCACTTTAATTGTCTTTGGAACGCCCTCGCCTACCATAGAAATCAAGACGTCATGGCCAAAATCACTTTAATTGTCCTTGGGACCCCCTCGCCTACCATAGAAATCAAGACCTCATGGCCAAAATCACTTTAATTATCTTTGGGACCCCCTCGCCTACCATAGAAATGTAAACGTCATGGCCAAAATCACTTTAATTGTCTTTGGGACCCCCTCACCTACCATAGAAATCAAGACGTCATGGCCAAAATCACTTTGATTATCTTTGGGACCCCCTCGCCTACCATAGAAATCAAAGTGTCATGGCCAAAATCACTTTAATTATCTTTTGGACCCCCTCGCCTACCATAGAAATGTAGACGTCATGGCCAAAATCACTTTAATTGTCTTTGGGAACCCCCTCGCCTACCATAGAAATGTAGACGTCATGGCAAAAATCACTTTCAATGTCTTTGGGACCCCCTCGCCTACCATAGAAATCAAGGTGTCATGGCCAAAATCACTTTAGTTATCTTTGGGACCCCCTCGCCTACCATAGAAATCAAGGTGTCATGGCCAAAATCACTTTAATTATCTTTTGGACCCCCTCGCCTACCATAGAAATGTAGACGTCATGGCCAAAATCACTTTGATTATCTTTGGGACCCCCTCGCCTACCATAGAAATCAAAGTGTCATGGCCAAAATCACTTTAATTATCTTTTGGACCCCCTCGCCTACCATAGAAATGTAGACGTCATGGCCAAAATCACTTTAATTGTCTTTGGGAACCCCCTCGCCTACCATAGAAATGTAGACGTCATGGCAAAAATCACTTTCAATGTCTTTGGGACCCCCTCGCCTACCATAGAAATCAAGACGTCATGGCCAAAATCACTTTGATTATCTTTGGGACCCCCTCGCCTACCATAGAAATCAAAGTGTCATGGCCAAAATCACTTTAATTATCTTTTGGACCCCCTCGCCTACCATAGAAATGTAGACGTCATGGCCAAAATCACTTTAATTGTCTTTGGGAACCCCCTCGCCTACCTCGGACGTAGCGAAGGCGAGGTAACGCAGTGTATGACGCAGCGCAGGAGGGAGGGGGCGGGGCTCTCGAACTATGCCGCCTGCCGCCCAAATGGCGTCGTCTGCTGCGTGATTCCTGATCCACCAATCAGAGCACGCTGCAAGGGGCAGGAGACAGGTTACTGTGGTCGCTGTGGTCCTGGGGACTGCAGCTGCTTGCCGCGCCGCCTGCAGCCATGGGAAGGTGGGTTGGGGAAGATAGTCCCGGGACAGGGTCGGTGGAGGAAGGGGGTATGGGGGTGCAGATAGGTATTGCCTTTAGAACTCGCTAGAATGCACCATTTTACTTCTGGACTTTTTAATTTTGTTAGGGAGGAGAGGGGACAGACCCCTTCCATGATAGCTCTGACTTCCAAGTTTTATAGGCCTATCCCTTTCTCCCTGATTAGCATCACAATATGGACGTCAGACCCCCGTCTTGCATACCTCTTACCATCCCCCCTCTCCCCACAAAATACATTTTGGCTCCCCTTTCTACATTTTCGGACACAAGAAATGTTTTGCTTAGAATAGGCCCTAGAATCTAACTATGACCTATTGAGGAAATGCCCAAACTCCTACAGAATAGATCTGTGAGGACATATTAACAACAGCTGTAACGATTTTATGAACTAATTAATTTATATTTTATTTCATAACAATTGCAGCATGAATGTCTTTATATGCCTAAAGGGTGACAGCCGGGGTATAGGATTAGAAGACTATCTCCCAGCACGGTTTACGAAAGCTGAAACTTGAGCTTCAAGCTCCAACTGGCTTTAAGCTCAAGCTCCAGTCAAAGTTGGGTTCACGAAACCACAATATTTTTTGAGTGAAGCTTCAAGCTCCAGATGCCGTTAGAGGTGCGGCTGGTGCCTTCTGGAGCTTCAAGATTGAGAGATTATCTTACAAAACCAAAAGTGTGAATCAGCTTCAAGGGGGGGGGGGGGTGCACTTCCCCAAATTTGAGCTCCATGTGTGGACACAATTTCAAGGGATAGTGCAGGGACCCTGTGTCCATGTCACTAGTGTCACAAGTGATATTGTTTATTAGGCCCAGCAGCAAGAATATGAGATATTGACCTTTTTAGAACCGAAATAGTGCATTCTGATCCGGGGGGGCGCACTCCCTATGGGATCTATAATAACTGTGTGCATACACAAAATCCTGGGAAAGGGGTGCTTTTTGGGCCCCACTGGCGGGTCCCTTTTGGGTAATTTTAGGGCAAAAGGGGTATGTTTTTAAGCCAAGATTATCCAGCCAAAAAGTCCAGAACTTTTTCTTCACATCTTAGGGGGTTATCCTGACAAAAGGGGGGTGTTTTGATGGTTTTTTTGTCCCGGTAAAAGGGGTGCAAATTCAGGCCTAACTCCATTTCAGGGAATGGGCTCTTATAGGGATGGATTTAAAAGAAAAATTATTCATATCAATTCAAACTTTAATGAACATTATGCCGCAGGCCTAAGTGCAACTGTTCCCCCTAAGAATCTAGCGCCGCAGGCCCATTAAACCATTAAAATAACCATGAAACTAAACCAAGAATCGTACCAAATTTCCTCTGAAATCAACAAATCTCCATTTTCGTTCACTTTTCTGGAAATCACGATCCCTAAATGGCTGAATTGTTTTCTTTTGCAAGCTCAAATAAAATCAATCTTGATTCAATCTAGCGCCGCATGCCTACCTTTGTCCATTCCATTAAAGAATAAAGTGCAAAATGACCATTAAACCATTGAAATAACCGCAGATGTAAGCTAATACATGTAGCAGAAAGTTCTCTCGACGCCATTGTCTGTTGTCATGCTCATAGCTGCAAGCCAATCAGATTCCTTGTTAAAAATGTATGTGTATTCATGCGCGAGCACAATGGAATATAGTTCCAATGTTTACATCATTTAACGGGGGCTTAGGGGGCACAGGCCCCGATTTAAACTTCCATAAATTTATTGACAGGGGTATTTGAAGGTCATATGTAATAAATCGGGGGCTCTGCCCCCGCACCCCCTTATTTTTTTCTCCATAAAATAGTCCCAGAAAACGGAAGTGGCCCTGCCGTCACGTCAAGATGGCAACCATGACGATCAGGACTTATTTCTCGTTTTACTCCTGCAATTTATTTAATTATACACTATTATTTAGCCATCCATACAGTAAAATGGACCCTCAAAACCTTGATCTATAAGGTAAGTTTCATATGGAACTACAAAATATGTTTTTAAGTCGATACTAGTCATTTTTAGATCGACCCTTCCCTAATAGGGGCCATTCCCTAATCTGGTGTTAGGCCCAAATTCAGGGTGATGTACGCACATGGTATCCATAAATGTGAGAGTAGCCCCCCCGGGATTATGATGCATTTTTAGAACCTAAGCTCCTTGCACTGCCTGCAGAGAACAAGGCAAATACAGGATACCCAGGGATAGCTCTCCCAGAGATAGCTCTCCCACGTGCACGGACAAACGTTAACAGCACAATCTTAATCTTACATCTTAAAATGTCTTAATCTGGTGCATTCTGATGCACTCTCCAATAATTTTTCTAATGACACTATTAAAGGCCCATGTCCCATGTCGAATTCAAGCAACAGCCCATGTCCCATGTCACTTACATGGCCATGTCACCATGTCAAATTTAGGGGTCTAGGGCCATATCCATGATAAGGCCACTCAAAAATACATCCATGATTAGTCCTTCTTTTTTTGCCGAATTCCCCATGAAAGGTGTGTCATTTTTTGCTGTTACTCTACCATGATAAGGTTTCAATATTTGGGACGATGCTCACACATGCCATGGTGACTATAGAAAAGCTAGGGAGTGGCCCCTGCCGTGGGCTATATCCATGAAGCAGGGACAGATACGGAGGGGAGGGGGAGGGTAGGGCCCTGACCACCCGCCCCTTCTGGTTCACCCATAGGGATGTGCACTGGGGTGGCCATGCCGGAGCATTTTGATACAAAATTTTGTTTTGAATTGAATCTTTTTCTAACTTCTATTTACATGTATTATCAATTAGAATTGACGATGTGAATTCACCTGGAGTCAGACCTTAATCCCTATGCATTTTTATGGTTATTGATTACTAGTACATCTAAAATAGATCTCATTATGAAATGTATAGCAATGTAGTTTAGAGTTCAATGTTGTGCCAAAGATTTAGCCTACTCATCTTCACATCTGTGGGGTTGACCCCCTTCCCCACCCTTTCAAAAAACCTGGATTCCTGCCATTTAGAAGTAGCCCTATATACTCGTAAATGATAAACTTAATTGAAGGAGAAACTATCGGACCTCCTTATCAACTGGAGCTTGAAAACTGGTCAACTGGAGCTTGAGTACTGGTCAACTGAAGCTTGAGCAAGATCGAGCCTCCAGCGCTCTTGGAAACCGAATTTCTTCTCGATCTTACTGAAGCTCCACCTTCAAGCTGAAGCTTAAGATTTGAAGCTTGAGTCTCGTAAACCAAGGCCAGCTGGTCTTTCCTATGCCCAGCTATGGACTGGTTACCGGTAAACTTGCAAAAAAGGCTATGATAGGCTATTTGCACGGACCTGTCCTCCAGACTTGTTAAATCCCGTCTATGAATAATAAGTCTCAAAAGGCGTAGTGCAGTGACAAGTGTTATTATTATTTATTGTGTGATCTGCTCACCCAAATATGAGCCATAGATAATTATAGTTTATTCAATAATCACACGGAGTTCACTCCAACAAAGAAAAAAAAGAAAAAAATAGACGGAGTCTCTGGTCGAGCTATCCAGTGGAGGTGCGGCAGGGTTGTGAGGGCGAGCAGCGGCCGGCTGTTCATTATATGCTGCCTCTTAGTGTCAGACCAACCCTGCAGATGGCGCTCCGGTCGGTGACCAACCACCGGATAACAATAGTTCAGAATGCCACCAGAAGGTGGAGGGGGTCATCTCCTCCGATTTACTTGTATAACAGCGTTCCAGTTATACCTCCTAAATCCCGTCTATGAATAATAAGTCTCAAAAGGCGTAGTGCAGTGACAAGTGTTATTATTATTTATTGTGTGACCTGCTCACCCAAATATGAGCCATAGATAATTATAGTTTATTCAATAATCACACGGAGTTCACTCGCCAACCGCCAAAGCACAAGCCAAGAGAAAAAATTGTAGTATTCCATCCTGATATTGCAGATCCATGACACTGAAGACTAGCCAAAGACTGCTCGGACCAATGTACGATCCAGACATACTCTGGACTCCTCAGAACGTTCCAGATAAGCCAATACTTGAAGACTCCTCCAGTCACCAATTTCCTGGAGATCCTGCAGTGAAACTCCAGCCTCAGCCATTGCTGATGCCCCTCCCCTCCTCATTGAGTGAGAGGTGAAGTGTGGAAGCTTCAAGCCCTTGGATATCTTAGACAGCTTTGCCTGGAACCACCTGTAGGAAGCCTGAACCACCTTGCCTTTAGATTCAAAAGACAAAACATGGTCATTTGGTGAGACATGGTCCACCAGCGCGGACAACAACATGATATAATGCTTAGAACAGTATTTAGACACGGATAATTGAGAGAGGTAAATGTTATGAACTCTCTGCCTATACTGAATTGTTTTAGACTTCCTGATGACCATGTGAATACCCCAGGGTTTGAAGGATACATCCCCCCATGTCAGGGCCATGCCCGACTCAAACAGGTTAGATTTCCTCAACAGGGCCCGAAACCCCAACAGTAATGTGGCCCAGAAACATATGTCCTCCGTATTTGAAAAATTCAAAACAGAAAAAATTTGAGACAAATGTGCAACAGTGAGAGGATGTGCTTGAACCTTAGCATCTCCCAACTTCCTCTTAATACCACTCAAAGTAGTCTTAATCCTAAAGCCAGCTGGGTCCGGGTATGTAAACCCATAAGTTTTATGTAGAACCCAGAGTGCTGACAAATAATTGATTATTGAGGTATATGTGAACTTCTCTGCCATGAAGGCCAAGTACACGGTAGCAAGATACTCCGATGCAGGAAGGGGTACCTCCCCCAACAGCCGACAGAAGTCAAAGTAGTGATTCCACTGCACTTTCCGTGTACGAATTGTATTCTCAGCCATCCAGGAAGATTGGTACAAGGCAGCCCTCTCCTCCAATCCTGGAATTAAGCACAGTTAACTCAGGAGGGGCATATTTACCCCTAAGCCTCGGGTCAGTAACCCGGGACAAAAAATCGGGCCCCCTATTAACATGAGTAGAGATATATTTACAAGTAATCTTAAAATCATATACCAAGCACAACCAAAATAGCTCCCTCAGCCACATCATACATGGAATAGATGTACTTCTACCTGTCGCCAACATCCTAACCACCTGAGTGTTGTCTGACTCAATCAAAACATTTTTATTTTTCCACTCGTGCGACCAGCGATGGGCAGCGGCAACCACAGGCCACAGCTCCAACAGATTGATATCTGGGTTATTCACATCATTGAGTCCAACAGGAGGACCAGTGACACAGGATACATCTACCAGGAACTTAGACTGATTTACAAATTTACAGTCCCAAGCACCTAGCAAGTAGTCCTCTTCACCATTCACTGCCCCAAACCCTGACATTGAAGAATCTGTAGACACAAAGACCGTTGGTGAATGGTCAACGATGGCAGCCTTGCCATTAAATATTTCTACAAATGCACACCACCACTTAATGTCATCAAAAAACCATACAGGTAGACGAACAAGACTAGGTGAGTCCGGGAGGTATTTAATCAAATTAATAACTCTCCTCGAGAAGGTTCTACCTCCACTTACAACCGCGGCCGCATACAGCGGACTACAAAGTCCGAGAGCATCTGAAATATGTAAGGACTGGACCTAGCTCCAAACGCCAAAGAGTTATCCCTATAATAGACATACTCCCCCTCCTCACTAGGCCACATAATTCCCTGATAATCAGAATGGTCAGGAAACACATTAACAGTCCTATAGGCAGCAGAGATATCTACCACAGATAAAAACATGCCCGGCTTGAGATTTTTGCAAATATCGGCCACAGTTATGTAATGAAATGGTTCAACTACTGTGTCCATAAACATATTCACACTCTTTTTGAGAGGCCGCTTCATATCTACGATCGGCCTGAGCTTACCATTTTTCTTAGGGACAGCGCCTAAACTGTGTACACATGTGGGGGGAGACTCCACCCTGGTGAGTTTCTCCTCCGCCGACTCACTAAAGACAATGTCATCCATCTGTGATTTGAAAAGGGGTTGATTAATGCTGTGATAATTTACACAATTATAGCTAGCACTAATATCATCATCCATAATCCTGAAACCGCTTACTACACCTTCATAGATGTAATTTGCATCAATATCTTGGCCCACTGGATGTAGGAAGGCCTCCCTGTAAAAATGACACGGCTTCAGCTGGGCTAGGTTACCACCCACTGTCAGGATTATTGACATCATACCATTTAACAGACTCGGGCGGCTGCATAAAGCAAAGGCCATAATCAATAGGATGACTGAATTTTCTTGAACTGTAAAATACATGAGAGTTTTCACTAATAGCTGAGGTAATTAAATTATTCCCCGCAACCCCCTCAGTAATATTACTAGAACAGAGTGCATCCAAGTTACAGTCTATAACATCAGAATCAAACAATTCACAGACAGACTCACCGGCATTGAAGGAATTTGTATTCTCAAACATACCATCACAAGTACCTTGGGGGGCATTATTATCCCCCTCCCCTACATGTATACAAGGCAGCTCAGGGCCGACAGACTGATCTAAATATAGACCAGCTGACGGATTGGTTTCGGCCATAACATGGCCGTCCACTGCCCCAACATGATTGGCACAGGGGGAATAACTAGGACTCAAAACAGCTGGACATTCACCTGTAACACCCTCAGAACTCGTGCTAGTCATCGAGCCTAAGGGATACTGAAAAGAATTAAAAGAGCCCTCCCTAGGTAGGAGGGTAGACCGTGTTAACCCATTCACCGCTGGCGGCCCCTGAGCTACCTCAGAGCCGGTAAAATGTGAGGTAGGTTCTAAACCCAGCCCCACACCGCAGCTTAAAGTATTGTTAGTCACACCTAATGAATGTCCAAGCTGTCCATCATCCTACCCCTGAGCTGGGGAGGCATTACCTGTACAAGCCAGGCTTGTATGGTCTCCCGAGCACGTGGTGCAGATATGCTTGTGCGGGCACGGTGTGCGCCGACAAGCCTTACCCACATTCCACCTCCAACAGAAACCTGGAGGCATATTGCTCCCCTGCTTTTTGGCCTTACTTTTACCCCCTCCCCCTGCCCTGTGGGGTTCTGGTCTGGGGAGTAGGTTATCAACCCCAAGGTAGCGAGTAGAGAGCTCCCAATCGCCATATCCCAAGGTGTATGCACCTGTAAACTCAGCCTTCTCTCTCACCCCCAAGTCATAATGGAATATGGCCAAAGGTTTGAAAATCCTAGCCTTCTCAGTCACAAAGCGTATATGTTTCATCAACCCATCAACTGGCATGTGTTGCTCCGAAAGATAAGACACCAGCCCCATGAGGGCTGCTATCAAATCATCCACAGACCTGTCATGCTCAGACTTACTATAGCAGTAATAGCTCTCTAAATCAAAGTATCTCAACTTACGTCTCCGAAGGTCATTGGCCCCGGCTTGCTGGACATAAATGACCTGAGGGTTGACACCAGCTTGTCCCACATGAACAGGGCCCACACCCCCCGGTACAGGGTTAACAGGTGGGTAATTGTAGAACGGGTTAGCAGGGTCCTGAGGGCCTGGGAGTGGGTCTGGTGAAGGCACAGGGTTGCCTGGGGCAGGGACAGGCGGAGTTGGTGGTGCAGGTGGAGTAGGTATGACAGGTGGAGTGGGCGGCGCGGGTGGAGTAGGTACGACAGGGTTAGGATTCATGTTACCAAACTCTGAGACTCCACCATGTCTAACAAATCAAATACAGAAGCACCAGGTTCCTCATCCTGAAGTGTGTCATCCACAGGTGCCAACCCCAGCCCCCTGATAATGTCAGGTAGAAACTCACCGGCGTCATCACGACCCTTGCCTGCCTTAACTGCTGCCTCCACTGCCGCTCGAAAGTGTGTACAAAAAGAACCACCAGGTCTGGAATGCCTAAAGCCGCAACCCTTACAGTTGATAAGCTTAGACTCTGCCATGGTAAAGTTCAAAAAAGTACTCACAAATACATGAAGACAAACGAGTCTCTGGTCGAGCTATCCAGTGGAGGTGCGGCAGGGTTGTGAGGGCGAGCAGCGGCCGGCTGTTCATTATATGCTGCCTCTTAGTGTCAGACCAACCCTGCAGATGGCGCTCCGGTCGGTGACCAACCACCGGATAACAATAGTTCAGAATGCCACCAGAAGGTGGAGGGGTGTCATCTCCTCCGATTTACTTGTATAACAGCGTTCCAGTTATACCTCCTATTCCTATTTGGAGGAGTATGTGACATAACTTAGAGGAACCCTGTCTTGAAATGTACCTACCCTAGATTTGATACCCCCTCAATCTTCAGAGATAATTATATTTCTACGCTTGAAACAGTGCAGAGCAACCCACTCACATGTAATGCCAAGATAGTTTTCAGCCTTGTATGTGGAGTGGAATTAAATCGTTTTAATAATATGATATCTGAGAAAAAGCACCATCATCAGAAAATGTTGGACAGATCCGGGGAGCTTGTCAATTCATGTCTGATTTCACTGAAGGGTCTGCACTCAGAGCTCCGTCAGTAGCGAGCCACTGCCATGCTGGTAAGGGCAGTGGCCGCTTTAGCCATACATGAGATGGCTGTCATTTCGAGTCCACTGTTCTTAACAGGATTGGTACACAAATACATGAGGTTATGAAACTAAATACAAACATCGTTTGCCCCCTACTAAACCTTATGTAAGGCGCAGCGCAGTCACATTCATTCTTCTTATGTGAGTGCACAGCTGACTGAATGATTGACCCACTAACAGTGGATGCCCGATTAAAGCTATGTATATATTACAGTGTGCTGAGAAATGTATACCGTATTTCCCCGTGTATTAGCCCGGGCTTATACAAGCACTAAGTAGCAAATTGACCAGGCTTATACACAGGGCAGGCTTATAATCGGGGCATGCTTATATGCCTTTAGCTGTAGAAACACCATGATACCTTCTTACAATTTTCAGAATTACCTACATTTCGGACACATTTACTGCAACATTTCCAATAATTCTCTTACCAATTCAGGCTTTACCTCCCTTTAAAATGGCTAGGGACAGGAATGGGGTAGATAGGGGTTACATAACCGAAAGAATCATGTAAATACATTAAGTAGAAGTAAAGTTATGGCCTAAAATATAATTTTTATTGAGCATATATTGCACCCCCCGGGCTTATACTCGGGGCCCGGCTTATACAACACTAAGTCATCTTTTGCCCAGGCTTATACACGGGGCAGGCTTATACACGGGCCCCGGTTTATACACAGGGAAATACGGTATATATATATGTATTGTAGCGGGCAGGAGAGGGGGGTCCCCTGTCGATATACTCTCGGCCGGGGTGGTCGGGCAGGCCAGAACGCTACTCGGGGAAGGGACGTGGGAGGGGTATATACGATATCTGTATATCTGGGGATACGAACAGTGGGTGCCAAGTTGCTTACAATAAAGGATCTCTTGGAAAACCGCAAGGCTTGCTGTTGTGTTCCTCGTTATATGCACATAATATCTTTACATTGGGGACAGCGGTGATCTACGAAAGCATACGAACCCAAGGACATATAAGAATGTTGCGGGGTGAAGAAACAGCAGACGGTGGTACAGGAGGGGAGCTGAGGACGGGAGATGAGCCTCCGGAGAGCAGGGGTACAGCAAGTTTCAGAGACCCTACCACTGAGGCACAGGGGGGCCCGGCCAAAGGAAGAGTGGGAGGGAACTTGGTGGAGTGTGCGGATGAGGACATCTTTCTCAGGAGAGACCATGGCGGGGTCCGAAGGCCGGAGATGTGGGGGTCATCATGGCCCGGATCGGCGGCAGGCGTGAAGGGCCCAGCGGAATGGAGGATGGAAGGCGCCACAGACTGGCGAGTAGGGCACCATGGTGGGCGAAGTCGGTGGGGGCAGGCGGGGACCTCCCACAACCCGGCACGGGAGCGAGAAGGAAGGAGGCGAGAGCGGAGAGACGGGGGACCGAGCAGGCCGCCCGATAGAATAGTCCAGCAACAAGGACCGGCGGAAGGGCTCAACGTTACAATTCCAAATACACAGGCGGGAGACGGGGCCCAGCCGGTTGTGATGCAATCACAGTTCCACGGGATGAAGGACCTGGACGAGTTCATGGCCCATTTTAGGTTGTGCATACAGGCAAACAAGTGGGATGAGTGCACCGCGGGAATGTTAATGGGGATCAGCCTGCGGGGAGCGCCTGACAACTGCTGTCCAGGGTGGCCTCGGGGGGAGAATTCGGGTACGCAGAGCTGATTAAAGCGCTGGAACAATGGTTCCAGCCCAGAAACCAGGCGGTGTCGCACAAGGCACTATTCCGAAGCAGGGACCGCCGGCCGGACGAGGACTGGCGTGACTGGGATATCCGGACGCGGACGAGGGCACCATTTGCAGTCTGGCAAAAGACCGGGACCTGGATGGCCTAAAGGACAGCCAGTTGCGCTATTTTATATTGTATTCCCAGCCGAGGACATTGGAGGATGCGGCCACAGTGGGGGTGCGGGCGGAGGCTCACCTTCCGTGTTTTCACCACGGACGCCACAATGGCAGAAGAACTAGAGTCATTGCGAAAAGATTTCTCCCGGGATTTAGCCCCTATAGTCTAGTAGGAGACTGGGGTTCCCATGCACCCGAACCGTATATTTTTTTACCCAACTTTTTTTCAATCCTGAATATGTCTATCTTAATTCTTTTGATGTTCCCAGCGTTAATATTGTCCCATCACATTTTTCTGGTGGCCATCTTGAATTTCTGATGAAATTTTTGAGATCAAGAGAAAAATCACATTTTCCTCCATAATTTCCAAACCGTTGGAGCTATATTTATGATTTTCGCACAGAAGACTAAAAAATGAGGCTTCTTTCTACCAAATGAAGGAAAATGCCCTTGACCAAGGTCAAGGTCACTAAATTTGACCTTGAATACGGAAAAATGACCAAATTACAGGCAATGACTATATTTCAACTCCTCTAAAGAAGCCAAAAAAGGTAATTTTGTGCATATTAGGAGTTGTGATCTTAGAACACATCAGTATCATACAACTCAGTTGATAGGAGGTGAAATTTAGATATCCGTTGCCATGGTAACCAGGTCTTTCCAAATTTGACCTGGAATTTTTGAGATCAAGAGAAAAATCACATTTTCCTCCATAATTTCCAAACCGTTGGAGCTACATTTATGATTTTCACACAGAAAACTAATAAATGAGGCTTCTTTCTACCAAATAAAGAAAAATGACCTTGACCAAGGTCAAGGTCACTTAATTTAACCTTGAATACGGAAAAATGATCAAATTACAGGATATTACTATGCTTCAACTCCTCTAAAGAAGCCAAAAAAGGGAATTTTGTGCATATTAGCAGTTGTGATCTTAGAACTCATCAGTATCATACAACTAAGTTGATAGGAGGTGAAATTAAAATATCTGTTGCCATGGTTACCAGGCATTTATAAGTGAGAAAAACCTCCAGTGCAGGTTATATGCAATTTCCTCAAATTCTAGGTGCAGGTGATACAGTAAACTTGGCTACAACAAACCTTCTGATAACAAGTTTTAGTTACAACAAACTAATTTGCTTGTTCCCAAATTTTTACTCATTCATTTCTATCGCAAAGAAAATTGGTTATTAGAAAGTACTGTTGGTCTGAAATTGGTTATAACAAAGTAAATCTTACATTTAGAAATTAAATCCACACATTTTCAAGGGAAATTAATGTTATTTTACTCCATAAAACTAACATGAAACTGTATCGATAATTAATGCAAACCCCATGTAGAAAGAGTACTATAAGTGCAAACCCCATGTAGAAAGAGTACTGTTGGTGGGCATAGGGGGATACTAGCTCTTACAGAGAGAGAAGGCATCAGACTAGAGAGGTGCCTCCACATTCCAGAGGGATGCCCTCAGACTAGGAATAGGTCATAGGGAGGCCCTGACACTAGGCACACCTCATAGGGAGGCCCTCACACTAGGCACATCTCATAGGGAGGCCCTCACACTAGGCACACCTCATAGAGAGGCCCTCACACTAGGCACATCTCATAGGGAGGCCCTCACACTAGGCACACCTCATAGAGAGGCCCTCACACTAGGCACATCTCATAGGGAGGCCCTCACTCCTATAACTGTCCTTGTAATAACCTGTTTATTTCTGTATATACAGTAAGGTGATGGGGGTTGGGAGGATGCAGGAAAGGTTGTACAGTGGTCGGAGGTGGGTGGCAGAAGTGCCCTCACTCACCTACTGTCATAGACCCCTTAATACAACATGGCCATTTCTGAAGCTGACATGGTGACATGGCCTTTAGGTGCATATTATTGGAGATTGCATTAGTATGCAGTATTTTAAGTCTAGACATTCAACATTTTCTTGCAGTGTGCTCCCTAAGCCCCCTTGTGTTCTTTGCAGGCAGTGCCTAGAGCTCAGGCTTTAAAGATGTATTGGAATGCACCATTTCAGTTCTAAATATTTCAAAGCTTTGTTGCTGGGGGCCTAATCATCAACATCCTTTAGTAAAACTATTGACATCCTGGACATCCCCCATCAAGGGCCCCTTCCCTGCACAGTGGTCGTAGCTCAAAGAACAGAGACTCCTCACACACCTGTCCAGTGGTCGGAGTAAGGAGGGACAGAGGTCCCCTCACACACTTGTCTAGTGGTCGGGAGTGGCAAAGCCCCCTCATACCCCTATCTAGTGGTGGGGGTGGGAGGGACAGAGGTCCTCTCACTCATCTGTCCAGTGGTCAGAGGTGAGAGTGGTAGATATCCCCTCACTCAGCTGTATGGTGGTCGGACTTCAAAGGGCAGAAGTCCCCTCAGTAACCTGAATTATACTTCTGAAAGTCAGAATTTACTTCATTATAAACAAATTTATAACAGCAGTACTTTGTTCTAAAGGTGGGTTCATGTCGTTTTCCAAAAAAAACCTGTATTTTAGGCAGGCCCTATGTACTAGATGAAGACAGTTTTCGCAAAGACTGCAAACACACACAAGCCTGCAATACATCCACCAGCCTGTCAGTTTTGGCCTGTCATACGTCATAGGCCACAACCTCCCAGCAAACTGTGGTCATGTTGTGTGAGGGCTGGGACACCCCCTGTCCCAATGCGCTAGTTGAAATGAAATCTGGTCATGGTGGGTCATGACCCAGCCTGACCAGAGTGGACACAGTGGGTCATGACTCAGTCTAACCAGGGTTGACACATTGGGTCATGACCCAAACTGACCATGGTTGACTCACTGGGTCATGACCAAGCCTGACCAGGGTTGACCCAAATATTATGACTATAGCATTATTATCAACCCATTTTTTTCCTATTTTTTCCTAGGGGGGAGGGGGAGGGGGTCATGAGCACTGTGGTGGATTCGGTGGGGGTGTGGAGCAATACATTTGTTTCATCATTCCTTTTTATTTAAAAAATCATTTGAATTCTTCTAAGATCTAGAGCTAGGCATCCTCCTCCCGTGGAAGCATCATCCAGCACCTCCTCAGTCTTCTCCCCGGCCTCTGGGCGTCCTCCTCCCGTGGTAGCATCATCCAGCACCTCCTCAGTCTTCTCCCCAGCCTCTGAGCGTCCTCCTCCCATGGAAGCATCGTCCAGCCCCTCCTCAGTCTTCACCCCGGCCTCTGGGCGTCCTCCTCCCGTGGAAGCATCATCCAGCACCTCCTCAGTCTTCACCCCGGCCTCTGAGCGTCCTCCTCCCATGGTAGCATCGTCCAGCCCCTCCTCAGTCTTCTCCCCGGCCTCTGAGCGTCCTCCTCCCGTGGTAGCATCATCCAGCACCTCCTCAGTCTTCACCCCGGCCTCTGAGCGTCCTCCTCCCATGGTAGCATCATCCAGCACCTCCTCAGTCTTCACCCCGGCCTCTGAGCGTCCTCCTCCCATGGTAGCATCGTCCAGCCCCTCCTCAGTCTTCTCCCCGGCCTCTGAGCGTCCTCCTCCCGTGGTAGCATCATCCAGCACCTCCTCAGTCTTCACCCCGGCCTCTGAGCGTCCTCCTCCAGTGGTAGCATCATCCAGCACCTCCTCAGTCTTCACCCCGGCCTCTGAGCGTCCTCCTCCCATGGTAGCATCATCCAGCACCTCCTCAGTCTTCTCCCCGGCCTCTGGACGTCCTCCTCCCATGGTAGCATCGTCCAGCCCCTCCTCAGTCTTCTCCCCGGCCTCTGAGCGTCCTCCTCCCGTGGTAGCATCATCCAGCACCTCCTCAGTCTTCACCCCGGCCTCTGAGCGTCCTCCTCCCGTGGTAGCATCATCCAGCACCTCCTCAGTCTTCACCCAGGCCTCGGAGCGTCCTCCTCCCGTGGTAGCATCATCCAGCACCTCCTCAGTCTTCCCCCCGGCCTCTGAGCGTCCTCCTCCCGTGGTAGCATCATCCAGCACCTCTCTATAATCTTCTGTCTGGTCATGAAAGTAGAAAGCACTTTCATGACCAGATCCATTGTCCCCTTTGATGGGATGCAAAGATGGCGTCACCCATGCTTGGATGGCGTCATCACGTGACCTGGATGGCGGGAAGCCCTTACTGGGTGTGTGGGATTGAATTTATGAGGGAGCTGGCAGTATACGGAAGAATTTGGGAGCGCAGTCAGCGGCCGGGAATGCCCCTACAGGAGCGGCTCGGCGGCAGAGCCAGGCGTGCTTCAAGTGCAGACAGGAGGTGCACTTCTGCCTGAAATGCCCGGAGAAAGGGGAGACTCGGACGAAAACGGAGAACAAAGAGTCGGCCGACCAGAAGCCGGCTTCGGGAAACGGACCCCGGGCGCAGGAGTGGAGGGTCCTGGGGCCGGAAAGAAGTGGCCAGACTTGTCGGTAATGGCTGTGCGAGGCCGGGAAAAAAGGGGGACGGGACTTATAGTAGACGGCCGGGTGTTTGGACACGACATCAGCATGTTGGTGGATACCGGGGCGTCGATCAGCATGATCTCCAGCCGCTGGTGGGTGGCGCACCCAGCAGATAGAGCTAGAACAGCATGACCGAACCTAGGCCGTGCTGGAAATAGCGGGGGAGAAGATGAAGGGGGCCTTCGTGGTGGCCGACATCTCCCCGGAGGGGATCCTGGGGGCCTTTTTTTACGAGGCCTACCCCGCTTGGGTTTGGTGGCACACAGCTGCGGTTCAATCTGTAAATTTCCTAGGACGACCCCGTTTGCGTGCTACCGCTGGTACCGTCGGTTCAACCGTCGGTTTTACCTTAGGTACCGTCGGTGGCACAGGGTCGGTTGGCGCTTTCACTGGACCAGTGTCAGGGCCTAGGGCATCATTGCCGTCATTTACATATGGCACCCATACCAAGGTCTGAGTTTTGCCACATGTGATTTTGTCAATGTGCCCTTAAGCAAATGAATCACCACAGTAGTTTCACTAACCACCATAGGTACTGTATGCGGTCCATCCCAGGAGTACAGGGTCTTGACTTTGGAATTAGGGGTGCTAAACCTGGGTACCTTATCTCCCACCTTGATCTGGCGGTGTTTAAGGCCCGTGTCATAGCCCACCTCCTGCAAAGTAGCAGATTTTTCCAAATTGCCCCTTACTACTCCTCACGTAATGCTTGTCGCAATGACTCTACAAACATCACAGTGCAAAAAAGAATCGTGCAAATTGGCCCCTGCACGCCATAGACCATATCACTCGGCATTACTATGTCTTCACCCACTACGAGCAAGTTAGGCGTACAGCCCGTCAACGCATGTTCGGTACCATTGTAAGCATGAGTGATATAGCAAGTGTGCTCATCAGTAGTATAGTATGTATCAGAACGGGACTATAGTTAAGTACTGTTTATTACTCAATCGACATGCAGCCAATCAGAGGCCTCCATTTGGTCACGTGACCCGTTGCCATGGTAACGTGACCTACTTAGGGCTCTCAGCCAATCAGAAGCCAGCATTCTGGGTGACCTACTGACCTACTTAGAAGCTCTCAGCCAATCAGAGGCCGGCATTCTGGTAACCATGGTAACGTGACCTGCTTACGTCACGTGACCTACTTAGGCTCAGCCAATCAGAAGCCGGCATTCTGGTAACTAGGGTAACGTGACCTACTTAGGGTTTGTTTGTAAACAACACCACGTGGCTCTCTTGTTTGTAAACAACACCACGTGACACGTGACTGTTTGTAAACAAACAAACAAAAAAAAGTTATGTAACTTATATATAGAAATAAAAACACAACAAGATAATTTCTTTTCTTTTCATTTTATTCTTTATTTTCATTTCAATCAGAAAAAACACACAAGTTTATGCTTTTTTAGCTTGCTTCTTCGATTTGCAGCAACTCAACAGGCCGCAAAGTCTCACGCCGCCGTCACTCGCACCACCACACCCCGGACGACTTCTCTCCAATAGACATTGCACGACTTTGGATAAATCCAACACCATTTCGGCAAGGCAGAGAATCTTTGCCTCCATGAAACGGCCGCCATCGCAACAACCCGTCACAACAGCATCATCGATAGCTTCTGACTCACGGCCCGGTCGCTCAGCTTTGGGATTTTGCTCATGCGCATGACGCACTTCTTGGGGTTTCTTGTTCGACATGCTTCAATTAGGAAATGAACGCAATGAGGTCCACAGGTGTCAGCAGAAGTGTCTTGTAGTTGAATGCGGTTTCTTTGCCACTTGAACGGAGCAGAGCGTTCCACGAAAGACAAGAACTCCGCACTCAGCGGCGGTAAGCCGAAGGAATCAAAGTAGTACACTTCACCCGTGCTCGACACGTAAAACGCCACCCAATGCTGACCTGGTAAATGTTGCGGATCTGTGTTGCTCACGAAACAAGTGTCTTTGATAGGGTGCTTCGGAATAGTGTCACAAGAGAAAACGCCCAGGAAACGATGTTTTGTGTGAACGTTTTCCTTCAACACTCTGCTTATTTCAAGCGTGTTCATACGATACGCCAAGTACCGCCGTCTTGTCTTCAGTTCATGTGGTAGTCGGTGACGGGGTGTCGATCTCGGGTCAGTTCGACGACGTTGTCGTACACCAAGTAGAGTAGCACCGTTGTTGTCGCTTGTAGCGCCGAGCGGAAACTGACTTCCACCCTCAGCTGACCCGCTCTTATAAGGTTCACGCGACACCCGTCGTGCGATCTGTCTGGGGTTAAGTCGAGGGGGAACACCGTGTAACCGTTCAGGAATTGATCGTATGAAATACCGCAGGAGCGCGCGCCCTCGTACATCCCCGTTTCCGTGTGTAGCGCCAAGTACTCTCTCACGGCCGCTTTGGTCTTAAAGTCGGGCACGTAGGCGTCGTTCGGCACTTTCTGATCGTTCACTATCACTTGAAGCGAGCTGATGTCGTAATGCTTCATCTCGAACGGGTTCTTGGTGTAGCTACCGTTGAAGGCGTCGTGGTCAAGGAAGCAAATCATCATCGACTTGGGAAGCTGGCCTGTGTTGGAGTGCGTGTAGCTGTGATCTCTGTTACCTTGAGGGATGGCGTACGTCGTCACCTCCACTCTGTTCACCGGGTAGTCGAAGGGCCCGTGTTCTATCACCGCTCTCTCGTGCGTTTCCGCTACAGCGTCCGCCACCAGCACGCGTCGCACGTAGAGCTTTGCTTTGTAGATCTTCAAGCTGTAGCCTCCGTCAGCGGCGCACATCAGATAGAAAGAGGGCGCCGCTTGTTTCAGAGTGAGATTGATTTCTGTCTCTCCAACGATGAGCTTCGGTTGATGAGCCAGGTCAAAGTGCAGTCGCGCCATCAGCGAAAAGCGCTTGTTGGAGATTAGCTTCTTGCGCGCTTTGTACCCCGCATTCGCGTCAGTCAACGTGTCAAACTGACCGGGCGTATCTTCATGCCACCCCTGGGCGCTCATGACGCCGTCCTTCACGTCTTTGTTGTAGTTGAGTAACCCTTCCAAGTAAGCTCGGTAAGGGTAGGTCTCGGTGTTGCCAGACACTTTGAAACCGCCGATGGAGACTTGGATGTCTTTGAAGAGCGAGTGAGCCAAGTTGTTCACCGGAGCTACCGCGTCGGTGTCCTCGATCGCCGCTCCGTTCGCTTTCAGCACTTGACATTCCAGATGAAGGTAATTCTCGTTCAGGTCTGTGTACTCTTGCGACTTGTTGATGGTGAAATTTATGTTACCTCCATCCTCTAAAGAGTTTTTTGTTTCTATCCCCAGGAAAGACGACTTTAAGATAGTAGTCTGAGTCGGCGCTACGGTGTGCAGGTCGAGCTCAGAGAGCGCGCACTCGTTACTGCTCTCGTGTACGTAAGCCATTGTGTTCTCTCTTCACGCGGCCGACAGTCTGACGCCGGCCGCCTCCAGTCTCTTTATTTATACCTGAACGCCTAGGCGCTTACCGGTCGAATACATCCCCTCTACGTCTCTTGCAAGAGCCACCGCCCGTCTGAGGAGAATGCCGGCGACGTTTCGACCCTTTCTTAGACGCGACAGGCGTCTTTCCTCCCGAGAACGCCGTACTGGCCAGTCTCTTCAGAGCGCCTGCGCCTCGGTCTTTCACGCTGCTCTTTAAAGTCCGACCCGCCAGCACATCTTTAGCTACGCCCACACCGGCGCGGAGCAGCGTTTTTCCCACTGACTTCAATAGCGGGGTAGCCGAGCGCATCAGACCTAACAGAGCGCCGCCCAAACCGTGCCCGCTCTGGAAAGAGCGCCCGCTGTACACGTTGACGCCGTTGCCCAGCTGCGCGTTGTAGTAATCGCTGTACCCTCTGCCGACGGTGCGCCTGGGTGGAAAGTACGGAACGCGTTGACGCATCATTTTTCTCTCTTTCAGCGCTCAATAGGTCTCAGATGAAGTGTCACGGTCACCTCGCCTCTACCGAATGGGATGGAATGACCGGATCGGTCTCTTAAATAGATGCCGACCTCGGTAAACCTCTTGGATTTCAAGGGGAAATAATCCAAATGGGGAAAACTGATAGCTTGCACGCCACCTCGACGCTTTCCGCCTCTGTCCACCGCCACGCAGCGCAACAGCGGCACTTGCATGTCGCCCACACGTCTCTCCTGGATCATGTCGGTGTATATGTACACGGAGTGCACGTCCCCGTAAACATCCATCGAGTAGGCGCCGGTAGTCGGCGACGCGAAACACGTCTTCTCTCTGAAGCCTAGAACGCATGCGAGATGCTGACTCAGCAGGACAGCACAGTGTCTCGGCGGTTTGATGGTGACGCGTTTCGTCTTGGCGTCGTACGATAAGATCCGCATCGGTTTGAGCAAGAAGCTGTCGCCCTCTAGTCTGTCATCTCGCAACGTCTCACTCAAGCGCTCGATTAGGGTGTGGTTGCTTCCGGTGAAAATAGGAGGTATCTCGAATATGTTTGGCATGAAACTGCGCACTCCCATGTCTTTCTCCATCTCTTCGATCATCTGTCTTGCTTGATCGCTGATCGCCTTCTTCTTCACCGCCGGGGACAAGAACTGCTTGTATACGGCATTCGTCTGTCTCAAGTCGACCTCTCTCTTGAACCTTTTTGTTTCCGGTTTCAATTGCTGCTCTTCCGACGTGTCTGATATCTCTTCCACCGTTACATAGCTCGCTTCCTTCCAGCTCAGCGGGAATTTTGAGCTGAACGTTAGCTTGCTCAGACCGTTCGCGTTTTTCATTCCCCTCCAGTCTACCTGTGGTTTTTTTCCTTCGGAGAATTTAGTTTCTTTTAAAACCTGGATCGCCTCCTCTAGCGAACCTTTGGTGCGCAGAGGAACAACGATGATCAAGTCGTCGTCGTGCACGTTAGTCCATTCTGTAGGGAGGATGATCTCAGTCAGAGCCGCTTCGTACGCTTCGGGCAGAAGGAGCGGCGAGTCGAAGTGAGTTCGGAAAGACGTCAAGCTGTTGTCAGGATAATACTCCATAGAGCTGTTACTAGGTAGAGTGATGTTCATTTTTTTTTTTTTTTTTTTTTCTACGTTATTTTTTTGACGGGGATCCACTCGTTGAACTTGTCGTCGTAACCTAACCAACGTACGAAAGCTAACTCTTTACCGTCGACGGTCTTGCGGCGCAACACCTCGTCTATCAGGTAGTTGTTGTCGTAACGACTCTTGTACACCTTCTGAACCTCTTCCGGGTAGAAGACGCCTTTTATCTCCTCGCCCTTGTCGTCTTTCAGCTCGAACCCTCTGCTTCCCAACGTCTTAGCAACGTCGACCACTTCCTCGCGCCAGTTTCCCTCGTACCCTTTGTCGAAGGCTCCTTTAGTTCTCAACATCCTCACTCTGTCACCCGGAGCGATGACGTCGACGGCGGACGTCTTTGTTTTTTTCTTCTTTTTCCATATTTCGTCGATTTGTTTGTTAGTTGGGAGATCTTGTCGGTAGAAAACTGTTTCGCTGTTTTCCGAGCTGACTTGAGCCGGCGCCATTTTCAACGTCTTGTGGTGAGTGCGATTGTAAGAAGACACTACATGGTGCAGTACGTCTACGTAGCGATACGTGCGCTTGTGTGTGAAATAACGCCACAGCTTCTCCTTCAGACTGCGGTTCAAGCGCTCCACTAGACTAGCTTTGATGTCGTCGTTCTCGCCAGTGAAGAACTCTATGCCCTCGCTCTTCAAGTGATCTTGAAAGATCTTGTTCAAAAACTCTTTCCCCTTGTCTGTCTGAACAGTGCGCGGTCGTCTCTCGCCAGTGCCTGTCATCTCTCGGAAGGCCTCGGTGACATCAGCGCCGCTCTTGGATTTAATGGGAACGGCCCACGCGTACCTAGAGAAAACGTCGATCGCCGTCACCACGTACCGGAAGCGGTCGTTGTGAGACGCCAAAGCTTGCATGTCCATCAGATCTATCTGCCACTGCTGATCGATTGCGCCGGTTATAGTCTTGTTCCTTGCGAATTTTCTCCGAATGGGTTTATGTTTAGTGTAGGCGTCCAGCGACACTAAAGCATCTCGGATGACGGCCGGGTTCAAGTGGCGAAAATGATGTTTCTGGAGTTTAGTCACGCTAGTGAAACTGGAGGGCGCTTTGACGTCGGTATATCTAGCTACTACGCGCTTCTTTTCTTTTTCCTTCTTGGTCAGTCTCTTCACTGGTTTGCCCATGGTGGGCCTGTTGAGGGCGTGAACGACGAGCTCGCCGCTAGGCGGTTGCGCCCTCTCCTTTTCTTACTCGCCACGCTCCTATAGGAAGTCGGAGTTTGGAAAAGTTCACTGTCGTCCTCCTCGTCGTCAGAGGATTGATCGTCCACCTGGAGAGAAGAGTCTGCTGCTGCTACTGCTGCTGCTGCTGCTGCTGCTTCTCCTTCTTCCGAGTCGAAGCTCGGTCGTTTCCGACCTCTGTCAGCAAGCCGTGTGTCCAAACTTCGGCCAGGTCCGCTCGCTTTATACAGATGGTTTCCGATCAAGGAGTCTGTGGGAACTGCTTCGCGCAGCGCTTTCGTGAACGGCGAGTAGCCCGCCGGTCTGGGCGCCGTCTTCCTGAACCTGGCAGCGTCGTTCAGTAAGTCCACTATGTTGATGCGATGCTCAGGTGGTATTCTCCGACCCGACATCTCGCGCACCGCACCGTCCTCGTTCCACTTGATCACACCGGATTTCTCCAATTGTTTGTACAGCGCCACGGTCCGAGTGCGATTCCTCTTGGGAACTTGGTTCACCAACCGCTCGAGTAGGGACGCGCTGGCCTCTTCAGCAGACTGACGGAGGTGAGCCGGGGGCGAAGAAGAGTAGGACGAAGAGATGTTGCTGTTGTGGGGATTCGCGAGAAAAAATTGCAATCTATTCAACAACCTTCGGTATTTCAACATTTTCTCGCGCGATTCCAAAGTGGGGTCGTTCAACACTAAATCCAAGTCCCTGTAGATAAACTGTAGCACCTGGTGCAAGGCCGCGTCGGGATGAAGGGACTGTTCTGCCTGCTTGTGGTAATAGGCCATGTCGGCAGGTAGGCGGGCGGCGGTGGCAGGAGCGGAACTCTCGTTCTTTTCAGTGCGCTCATCAGGAAGAGGAGGAAGGTTTGGAGCAGTAGAAGTACTAGCAGCAGCGACTGCAGTAGTAGCAGCGCTAGTAGTAGCAGCAGCAGCGGGCACATGATGAAGTAGACCTGCTCGTGATGATTTGTAGAGCGTCTCAGGATCCACGAGCGCTAAACGTTTGTAGTGTTGTTGCTGCTCTGAGTCCGTCATGGGGACGACGGTGGCAATGACGCTGGTGGTGGCGGTAGTGGTGGTGGTGGTGGTGGTGCTGTCGGCGAGTAGGTGTCGAATGAGGTGTCTCATATACGGAGAATGCTCTTTATAAGCGGTAAGGCCATCCCTATGAGAGCCGGAATGAGGAAACCTCCCTCTTGTACCAAGACGCGTCTCTTTTTTTTTGATGGGCGTAGATTTTTTGCCGACCTCCCTCAACACGTCAGCCGATTCTCGAAGCTTGTCCAGTTGTTTGTCGCTGAGCGGGATGTTCCCTACCAGTAAATTGTGACAGATCTCACTTAACGCTGCGATCAGATCGTCGCTTCCAGAGTCTATTAGATGCGAGCAGTCCTTTGGCGAGCACTTAGCTAAGTGCTTGAGAGTACCAAAGTGTCTTTCGAGTAGATGAGAAGACATTTTTTTGCTACTGCTTTCTCTTGTTCTTTTTTTTGTCTAGCGGTACGAACACTAGCTGAGAGTGTATGGACGTCAAAGAGGAGCGTATTCTCAGATCGTCAGGTGTTGACTGCTTGAAGTCCAGAAGGAGGTATGAGTGAGGTCGCTTGAGTTCATGGGTAAATATACTAGAGAGGGCCGCCGCGTTGGACGGAAACACCTGGCGAGACAGACTAGCTATTTGCCCCATGTCGCGCGGGTTCTTGAAAACGATCATGTAGTGAGCATTCAGACTCATAGTTCGAAAGTCGGGTGATTTCTGGAATAGGTTCTGAGTGATGTATATGACGCTCACGTTCCAGTGATGCGAGTATTTAGTAAAGATGTCGGCTACCACTTGCTGATTGGAACTGCTCATCAGATCGTCCAATATCAGTAGAGTGTGGGGTCGTAAAGCGTCTTCTGCTACTTCCACGTCTCCCGCTATAGACTCTTTGCTAGGAAGACCTTCTCTGAATTCCACACCGTACTGATTTTGCATTTTTTCAAACAGAGGTTGCCACTCGCCGTAATGGTAAAAAGTCTTTTCCACCGGCGGCGTGACCAAATTGTTCACGTCGCTCAGAAATTGATCCACCAAGCGCGATTTTCCACAACCCGACGGACCGCTAATGATACAACTAAAGGGTCCTTATAGTCGAGCGTCGAAATGAATTTCTGTGAAGAGTTTGCTTTTACTACTGGACATTTTTTTGTTTTTTTTCAGGACGCATCAGAGAGCGGTTGTGTGTCTGACTGTCTGCTGTGTTTCTCACTCGAACGGTCGGTAGTGAATGGTTGTGGAGAAAAGTCAGCCGACCTTTTTATTGATACCGGCCGGTGTCACAGTAGCGGCGGCAGAAGTGACTTTTTTTTCTTTTTTTTTTTTTGCGATAAAATTCTATTTTCACTCAATAGTCATAAATGTTTGTATCAGACTCCACTCAGAACCTTAAAAAAACATATTGGAGCGTATAGTTTAAAATAGTGCGTCCCTATCTTCTTCAATTCGGCTGCGTTGCAATATGCGGGATAACAAGTGACGACGTCGAAACGTTTAGAGACCGTGTTCACGTCGGCCACAACGCGCGCCCACCGAGTGGGAGCTGCAGTCGCTCCCAAGAAACCGATCGGCTTGTCGAATCGTTTCATAGCACTTATTCTCACTTTATAAGAGGAGGCAGGGTGAGGAGAGTAGCGGCGCTCTTTCTTTTCATGAAACGCCCAACGAGTGGGGGCGCTGAGAGCGGCTGTTATGCAATGGTAGAGTAAATGCTGTTCTGAGAAGACGGCTCTCGGCCATGTCGCTACGTTTTCCTTTTCCGCTCTTGTATAACGACGATGGCGCTCAGCTTTGCATTTCTCGAGAATTCGGTACGCTTCAAGAGAAGCGTGAACCTCAACTACGTGACGCTCTCTCCTTTGAGATAAAAAAATAGCCGGGCAGTTGAGGAGAGCACTTTGTTCGCGCGACCGTCTTTTAGAAACTCGCGCCCTCTGCAGCGCCATATTTCTTTCCTCCGAAACAAAAAAGACTGAGTGAAAATAAAAAATTTTAAAAAACAAAAAGCTCAAACAAAAAAAATAAGCAATAAGCAGACTCAGCTCGAAATTCCCTGCTGGCGTGATGGCGGTGACTGCAGGCGGTGGCGGCGGTCGGCTGGCCGGCGGTGGCGGTGTCGGCGGCGATGGTAGAAGGGTGTGTGGAAAGAGAGACGCATCTCAGTCTTTTATAGGAGCGGCGAGTCTGACATTTTCAGCTGTCGCATGCTGACCTGCTGCTATCATAAGAGAAACAAAAGCCCTAATCACGCTTTTCAGCTGGATCCTTCCACCCCGCCAGACATGGATCCAGATGGGAAGGTGGTTTAAAATTAAATCCGTGTACCGACTGTCATACAATAGAGTAATTAGTTGAACGCGTGTTACCTGTATAAAGGATTAGCGGGTCATGGGCTCAGCGTGTGTATAGAAAAACAACTACAGGTAGCGTGAACAAAGCGACCCCCTCCCTTTCTGTCACTCTGTCTGTGACTAGAGGGTGTGCGTGTGGTAAGCGGCTTAAATCTAAAGAAAAACAAATCACCCTCTCCTGTCGTCAGCAGTCAGCCGGCCGGCGGCTGGAAAATGCGATTAGAGGGATGATGAGCCGCGTAGTAAGCGACTTAAGGCTGATCTAAAGACCTGCCGTGAGGGGGCAGCTGGCCGGTGGCTTGAAAAAAAAGGGGGGAGTAAGGGTATATAAGGGGGAGTGAAACCGTATTCGGCATCGTCATCATCGTTCACGCTACTACTACTACTACTACTACTACTACTACTACTACTACTACTACTACTACTACCACCACCAGCACCGCGCCTCAATTTGCAGATCCCCATGATGGAAAGTTACCGTGACATGAAGCGGAATGACGAAGCGGCGCGCGAATGTGAAGCTGATGCTGTAGCCTCTGCTACTGCTGCTGCTAGTGCTGCTCAGCGTGCTACTGCTGCATTTACTGCGGCTGTTAGTGACGCTGGTTGTGATGACGTTGTTGTTGTTGCCGCTGCGGCTGTGACTGCTGCTGTTGCTGCCGCCGATGCAGCTACTCATGCCACCGATGCCGACGCTGCTGCTGCTGATGCTGTTGCGGCTGCCGATGACGCCGCTGATAACGCTGCTAGTGCCCGCTCTGCCGCCCTTGCTACTGTCGCTGCTGCTGTTGTTGCTAATGCTCACGCTACTGCTGCTACAGCTGCTGCTACTGCTGCTACCGCTGCTGCCGAGGCTGCTGCCGCTGCTGCCGATGCTGCTGCCGATGCTGCCGATGCTGCTGCCGATGCTGCTGCCGATGCTGATGTTAGCAGTCGCGTCGACAAAGAATCGTCATTTGTCACTCTTAAACCTCCAGTTGAACGCGCGACGAGTAGTAGGGCTACCAACGCGACGGCCGGATGGTGCAACTGGTGTCGTCGCTTCTGCTCGTGCGCTTGCTTTTCTTCCAGTCCTACCTGCTGCTGCTACGGTATGATAGTGTTATAGTGTTTGAATGAGAACGCGCGTAGTTACACATAGACGCTGTAACAGATGTGCTTTTTTTTTGAAAATATAATTTTAACATAACATGGAACTTGTTGTGTTTATTTTCTATATATAAGTTGTTTGTTTACAAACAGTCACGTGTCACGTGGTGTTGTTTACAAACAAGAGAGCCACGTGGTGTTGTTTACAAACAAACCCTAAGTAGGTCACGTTACCCTAGTTACCAGAATGCCGGCTTCTGATTGGCTGAGCCTAAGTAGGTCACGTGACGTAAGCAGGTCACGTTACCATGGTTACCAGAATGCCGGCCTCTGATTGGCTGAGAGCTTCTAAGTAGGTCAGTAGGTCACCCAGAATGCTGGCTTCTGATTGGCTGAGAGCCCTAAGTAGGTCACGTTACCATGGCAACGGGTCACGTGACCAAATGGAGGCCTCTGATTGGCTGCATGTCGATTGAGTAATAAACAGTACTTAACTATAGTCCCGTTCCGATACATACTATACTACTCTCATCCCAATCATCTCGATGCTCATTGATCATTGTCGTGAGACACTTGATCAACGTCTGATTGAAACGTTCCACCATACTGTCCAATTGAGGTCATTAGGGGTTCGTATGCGTCTTGCATATGTGTATTTTACTACACAACTCTGCCCACAATCGAGACCCTGGTTGGAGTGAAGCATTAAAGGACCTCCCCCATGTGAGGATCCAATTCTCGAAAAGTGCTTCTGCACAGGTAACAGGCGTATGATTTACCAATGGATATACTTGGACGTACTTGGTGTAGTAGTCCTGTACCACCATCATACAGGTATTCCCACGTGGGGGTCGTGTTGAAACCACTAATGATATCAACCGCGATCCGGGCAAACCAAACACCGAATAGCTCTTGACTCAGAGGTAGTTTACCCATGCCAGGTCCAGACTTTGATAAACAGCATTGGGGACATTGCTTCACCCAACGCAGTATGTCCAAAGTCATACCAGGCCAGTAATATCTACTCTTTATCTTTGCCTCAGTTGGCTGTCTGCCAAAGTGTGCTGAAGTTCGATGCCTTTGGTAGTAATTGAGCTACTGCAGTCTTAGTGACAAAGGCACCTCAGACTGAGCTGCTCTGGATCTGTGATAAAGCAGAACCAATACTTGTATTAGACGAATCACTGTCCAAAATGAACTTTCCAACAGGAGCTGGGTAGTGCAAAACAGGAGTTCCGTAAAGAGCCGTTTTAGCTCCATGAAAGACTGTTCTGCGAGTGGAGACCAGACTATTTTAGCCTTAGCCTTCTTCTCTCCAATCATTAACTCCTGTAAGGGAGCAGCGACTTTTCGAGAATCCAGGTATAAAATCTCTGTAGTTAAAACAAAAACCAATGAAAGAGCGCACCTCCTTTGTGTCCATCGGACGAGGCCAGTTCTGTACCGATTCGATCTTATGAGGATCAGCCATGATGCCATGTTCAGAAACAATTCTACCTAGGTATTCAACTGATCTCCTAAAAAGCTTGCACTTTGAAGGTTTCAGCCCGTATGATAAAATTCGTTTCAGCACGGCTTGGAGATTCTGTAGAGTTTCCTCCACAGAACTCCCGAAGACGATGATGTCGTCCAATTAAACTAGGCACTTCTTCCAAAGTAAACCCCTGTCACATGGTCTCCATCATTGCTTCAAAGGTTGCCAGGGCATCGCCGAAGGGCATGACGTTGAACTCAAATAGTCCCATATCCTTAGCACAACCATAGCTTACTGATGTGGGGTGTAAAAACGGCCCTCCAAACGCCAGTGCTTTCTGTCAGAGGACCCCCAGAACGTACTGATGTGGGGTGTAGAAATGGCCCTCCAAATGCCAGTGCTTTATGCCAGGGGCCCCCCAGAACATACTGATGTGGGGTGTAAAAAGGGCCCTCCAAAACCCAGGGTTTTGGATAGATAATGGCCCTAAATGCCAGTGCTTTTCACATATTTCAAGCCTCAGAGTAGAACACAATGCATAGACTAGTGGCTCAAATTGGCTAATTATGAATTACAAACTGACCTGTGGACTGACCAAGGCAGCCTGCAAAATTCCTTTTTTTAACTTTTAAATTCTTTTTTTCTCTTTCAGCAAATGCTCTTCATTTCACATAGTGTCAGCTGATTCATTGAACTTGCCATTGCTCGGCAACTACTGAAGCCATAGAACATTTTTCTGTTGTTTTCCTCAGAGTAGAACACAATGCATAGACTAGTGGCTCAGATTGGCTAATTGTGAATTTCAAACTGACCTGTGGACTGACCAAGACAGACCGCAAAATTCCTTTTTTTCTCAAATGTAAAATATAGTTTTTTACAAATCCACTGTATTTCACATTGTGTCAACTGATTTGTTGAACTTGCCATCACTCTGCAAGTACTGAAGCCACAGATCATTTTTCACTAGTTTAACTTAGAGTAGGACAGAATGCAAAGACTAGTGGCTCAGATTGGCTAATTATGAATTACAAACTGACCTGTGGACTGACCAAGGCAGACTGCAAAATTCATTTTTTAACTTTTAAATTCTTTTTTTTTCTTTCAGCAAATCCTCTTCATTTCACATATTGTCAACTGATTCGTTGAACTTGCCATCGCTCTGCAAGTACTGAAGCCATAGATCATTTTTCACTAGTTTAACTCAGAGTAGGACAGAATGCATAGACTAGTGGCTCAGATTGGCTAATTATGAATTTCAAACTGACCTGTGGACTGACCAAGACAGACCGCAAAATTCCTTTTTTTCTCAAATTTAAAATATAGTTTTTTACAAATCCACTTTACTTCACATTGTGTCAACTGTTTCGTTGAACTTGCCATCGCTCTGCAAGTACTGAAGCCATAGATCATTTTTCACTAGTTTAACTCAGAGTAGGACACAATGCATAGACTAGTGGCTCAGATTAGCTAATTATGAATGACAAACTGACCTGTGGACTGACCAAGGCAGACCGCAAAATTCCTTTTTTTCTCAAATTTAAAATATTGTTTTTTGCAAATCCACTTTATTTCACATTGTGTCAACTGATCCGTCGAACTTGCCATTGCTCGGCAACTACTGAGGGCACAGATCATTTTTCCTGTAGTTTTCCTCAAAGTAGAACACAATGCATAGACTAGTGGCTCAAATTGGCTAATTATGAATTACAAACTGACCTGTTGACTGACCAAGGCAGACTGCAAAATTCCTTTTTTTAACTTTTAAATCTTTTTTTTTTCAGCAAATCCACTTTATTTTACAATTGTCAACTGATTCGTTGAACTTGCAATTCCTCAGCAACTACTGAAGCCACAGAACTTTTTTTTGTAGTTTTCCTCGGAGCAGAACCGAATGCATAGACTAGTGGCTCAGATTGGCTAATTATGAATTTCAAACTGACGTGTGGACTGACCAAGGCAGACTGCAAAATTCCTTTTTTTCTCAAATTTAAAATATTCTTTTTTGCAAATCCACTTCATTTCACATTGTGTCAACTGATTCGTTGAACTTGCCATTGCTCGGCAACGACTGAGGGCACAGATCATTTTTCTGTAGTTTTCCTTAGAGTAGAACACAATGCATAGACTAGTGGCTCAGATTGGCTAATTATGAATTACAAACTGACCTGTGGACTGACCAAGGCAGACTGCAAAATTCCTTTTTTTTTTAAATTTAAATATTCTTTTTTTGACAAATGTACTTTATTTCACATTGTGTCAACTGATTTGTTGAACTTGCCATTGCTCGGCAACTACTGAAGCCACAGAATTTTTTTTGTAGTTTTCAGAGTAGAACACAATGCATAGACTAGTGGCTCAGATTGGCTAATTATGAATTACAAACCGACCTGTACTGCACGAGATTTGAGTTCTACATTCAATTAACATTTGGTGTAAAGGCTGATTTTACAGAGAATTATAGACCATTTCTAGACCTTTACAACGGAATTTCTCTCAAATGTAAAAGTGATCATGCTTGATCTTTGTATAGGCTTTAAATCCAGATCAAAGCTCGTAATGGTTGTATTTACAACAGTGTTAATGTCTGTAATTCTTTGTAATTTCGAACATTCCAACAGTGTAAATGTGTGTAATTCTTTGTAATTTTGAACATTCCAACAGTGTAAATGCCTGTAACTCTTTGTAATTTCGAACATTCCAACAGTGTAAATGCCTGTAATTCTTTGTAATTTCGAACATTCCAACAGTGTAAATGCCTGTAATTCTTTGTAATTTCGACCATTCTAACACTGTAAATGTCTGTAATGCTTTTTAAGATCGACCCTTACAACATAGTAAATTTCTGAAATTCTGTGTAAATATCATTGCTATGGCATTGTAAAGCTCTGTAATTCTTCTATACTCGAATGTTAATACCTTGTAAATCAAACCAGGCATGTAAATCTGATTATGGGACCATCGATTAAGGGGGTTTGCCATTCTCCTTTTTTATTATATTTTCATCAATTGATGCATTATTTCTGGGAGGGATCTGCCCCCAGAGGCAGGGATCCACCTTCAGGGCCAGGGGTCCGCCCCCAGGGGCAGGGGTCCGCCCCCAGGGCCAGGGGTCCGCCCCCAGGGGCAGGGGTCCGCCCCCAGGGGCAGGGGTCCGCCCCCAGGGGCAGGGGTCCGCCCCCAGGGACAGGGGTCCGCCCCCAGGGGCAGGGGTCCGCCCCCAGGGGCAGGGGTCCGCCCCCAGGGGCAGGGGTCCGCCCCCAGGGACAGGGTCCCCCCCCCAAGGGACAGGGCCCCCCCCCCCCCCCGGGACAGGTTCCCCCTCGGGACAGGGTCCGCCCCCAGGGACGGGGTCCGCCTCCATTGACAGGAGTCTGCCTCCGCTTGTGGGAGGATTGAGAGGAAGGCTGGAGGCTCGTCATAACACCACTATCCCTCTGGCCAGATGTCGCTGCATGTCGTCCTCTACCTAGGGGTAAAAGCAAATGATACTATTAGCAATCACAAAACTAAAAAGTCTGTAAATATATCCTCCATTATACTGCTGTTTGAGTATTTCTACTCACAGTGAATAGAATATCATTTATCACTACTGAAGCCACAGAACATTTTTCTGTAGTTTTCCTCAGAGTAGAACACAATGCATAGACTACTAGCTTAGATTGGCTAGTTATAAATAGTAGACGGACCTGTGGACTGACAAAGTCAAACTGCATAACTCGTCACTCTCTCAGCAAATGCGATCTTTTTACCTCATGTCAACTGTTAAACGGGTCATTCCTCAGAAACTACTTAAGCTAAACACAATCTTTTTGAATTTTTTCCCCGAGGGGTACATAATGCTCAGATTTGTGGCGCAGAATGGTGAATTATAAACTAAAGACTTACTCCATCTCAGATGCTTTCCCCTACTAGGCGAGAGGCCTTCTCTCAAGATATAGTCCACCACCTAGAGCATGGAATAAGATACCCATTCTCATTTCCTGATTGGATTTTTTCTGATGGTTCTGGTCTAAAAGATACATTGCTTCATCGAAAAAAAAAGCTTACCCTTCACTGGTTTCCCTGAAGCTTTGTTTGTAAATTTCTGTCTTTCACCTAAAGAGGTTACTAGAAAAAAAATTCAAACTGTGTCAATATCTGACCACGTCCATCCCAGTCTTTGCGAAAACCTTTTCGGCATGAAGGACAGTCGGTCCTGCAGCTAGCCAAATTTGCAGGACCGAGTAGATTTCTGCAGGACGGAATACCAAAATCAAAGTTTTGCATACTATTTCGAATAGAATAACATTTATATAAGAAATAAATACAATTTTAGGTGGACATTGCCACTGTCCGGCACATTTTGGCAAAGACTGGCATCCGCCTCATGTCATCCATTAGGACCCAAATCAGTTAAGTTTAGGACCCAAATGATAAGTGCTTGTGGGAAGGGACTGCCACATCTTGAGCACCTTGAAGGTGTGGAAGGATAAGTCCTGCTGTGGTTGTTGGTTTATGGCAGCCACTTTCTCCGGTGGCAACCCCAAGTATGCAGCCACGTCCTGCCAATCAGCTGGAATGCATTCAGATAACACACTCCTGAGCAGCCTTCAGTAAGTCCTGTCTGTGAACACTGGCCAATGTGTGGTACAATTCACCCCATCTGGAATGAGTGTTGGTCCTGTTCCACCAAGCCTGGAGCATTTCCATAGCCATATCGTTTGGCTTCTTCACTTTGATCATACTTTCCAGCTGCTGCAATTCCTAAGAAAACACCAAATTCTGCCATTCTGCAGGGATCATCCTCCCTATCATAAGGAGCATACCATCTGAGAATCCTAGGTCTGAGTGATTATTCCAATCATGCCTTGTGCCTCTTGTCAGCTGTGTTCTGTCTGTTGAATCCATTTTGCATGCACTGTTATTTTGGTGTGGACAGGAGAGAGTGTACCAGCTGAATGAAACAAAGAGTATCTTTACTCCCCTCGTGTCATTGTTTGTATCTAGGTCACTATCGTGACACACTTCTGGAGTCAGAGTGAGTGGGGTTTAAGTGATATTGTCGTTTCTGTTCCTTCAAGTCATTCATGTTCAGTTCAAACACCTCTGAAATGATATCACCAGAATCACCTAGAACTATGCAAAAATCCAGAAATTGTTCAATAGTCGAATGAAACAAATGACACATCAAAGTAATCTCTGACGGATTACACCCTGGTTTGGCAACAGGATTTCTTGAGACTGTTGAAAAGTCACAACCTTATCCCTTACTAAGCAGGCCATGAAGTAGGGATCAATTGCTGCAAAAGATTTAGAACAGAAATATGACAAAGTGAAATGATACAATGATAACAGAACATGAAAATCTCTGAAATTGATATGTTACTTGTATTGAGACTTGAACCCATATTAGTAATTAAACTTACACATCCTTTGTAGGAACTGATCACCTGTCCTACTCAAAATCTCCCGTTTCATCTCCTCATTAAGCCATATATGAGAAGGTGTCAGTGTCAAATTAGGTACCACGGGTAGTTTGAAGAAACCATTCCCTGAACAAAATTGTTATACTGGTTTGAAAGCTGATAAAGAATGCTGAAGAATGATGGTAACTATGTTAAGATCCGTTCAGTAGTTAATTTTATATTAATTTTCGAAAAATAAAAGTTTCAGCCATTTAGCATTTTTCATTTCAATAGCCAATGGGCCAATTTCAAAGTGATATTACACTTATTTTGATGACAATTCACAGTTGAAAAATGATATTTCCCAATCAACTATATATGTACATTGCATAAATATCTTCAGAATATGTTCAGACATATTTAACATGGCAGAAATACCAATCCCTTACCACTGAAAGTGGCCATTCTGCCATTTTGACCCCATACCTAGTTCAAGGAATACATACTTGAGGACTTTGCTATTACATGTAATGTATCTACATGTTACATAGAGCATGAATAATTTTTCTCAGATCATTTCCTATGTGTATCTTTTGAGTCATATTCATTTAAAAATGGCAAGATCACTAATATGTATGTTTGTCACAAATGCTATACTGCAAATGGTGCCATAGATTGTTAACTAGCAGTCCAATCCTCTTGTAATTCGAAACACATACTACCCATGACATGTCAACATCAATACCATAATACAATTTTTTGGAAATTAGCTTTATTTTTTTTAAGCTTACCAGTATGCTATATAGGATGTTATAGAGAAATAACTATGATTTAATTTTGCCACTGCACCATCCATAGGATTGCTTAGCTCTCTTCACATGGTTGTAATAACTATTTTAAACTTCAGTGTGAGGGGGGGACGAACTTTTTTTTTCAATAATAATATGTTTTTGAACCTAATATTTTCTATTAAATGCTACAAAAGTAATAATTCTTAATAAGTTTTGTTCGTCCCGGGGACCACAGTGAAGCCTGATGTGTATCCTAATCAATGGTGCTGGTATATTTCATGTGCAATGTATGGTGCAATGGGAAATCCAGTTTATATGACAGAGAGTCAAATCAGCAGCAGGAAAACAGGTGACAAAACCTGTAATTTGACCCAAAGTGACCCCCAGTGAAGACCCATTTGCACATGTATAGCAAGTACAACCTACTTAATACCAATGGTATTTCAAACTAGCAGATCCATTTCTTTCTATTGAGGGGTTTGAGATTTCTGTGCATTAATTTTCCTTGTCTCTGGAGGCTTGTAAAGATTGACATTTTTCCTCTGAGGATCGGCGATTTCGCAGCTATGACTCGCTTATGCGCGGTACCTAGTCATATTGGTATTTGCAGGACAAGTATCCTGATAATTCATAATGGAATGTGTAGCTAAACCCACATCACCTAGCCAATGGGGTATTGTTTATTTCCTTCTGAGTCATCTAATTTATGCTATTGGGTGGGTGGGTGGGTAGGTGGGCCTGGCATGGCACCAGGTGACCTCATATCTGGGGCGCCATGATCCACATCCGTCTGAGTCACTGCTCACTGTGACCTAATTAGGTATGCATCTAGGTCAAACTGACCTACTTCCTCAGCTTCTGATTGGCTGGAACTGCTCACTTTGACACTTCCGGTGACCTACTTCCAGTGACCTTCATTATCATGCATCTAGGTCATGACCTTGACCTAGATCTGAGGTCAATGGTAGAGGTCATAGACACACTTTATACCGTGGCTCAGTCCCTCTATACCACTGAGGTGAAAGAAGAGGTAGAAAGTTCCTGAAGTCCAAGGGGGGCCCATAATTAATGCTCAAAACTTCTTGGGTAAATAAATGAAAAACATGCATTTTCCCGGGGGCCCAAGGCCCAAGATATAATTGTATGTCAATATGAATACTTCTAGGCATGCTAATAAACAGGATTACCCTTCAAATGAAAAAGAAAAGAATTTGAAAAAAAATCAAGACTTCTGTCCTACATGTGCTACTTACTCTAGCCGAGCAAAGACTTGAATGGATGATTTTTTTGGAAAACTTTGGGTTCTTCAGAGGGGGGTTATATACATTTCTAAGCCAAGGCAAATGGCTTATTTGCATTTTTGGGGCCGGGCAGAAACGTGGCAAGCAGAAACGCAACTGCATCAGAATGGTAAGACACAGCCTCTAGCTGACGAGCCTTATCATCTCTCAGAGCCTTTTCAATCAGGTTCTCTGGCTCCCGCTCCTGCTGCTCTCCTTTAAAATTACACTTATCGGCATGTTCATCAAACTTGATCTTCCTCAACTCCAATTTCACAGCTTCCTTACGAGCATTCGCCACCTCTGTCCGCAGTCTAGCGTTTTCTTCACCGTTTCTGAAAGCCTGAAGTCTCTCTTTCTCATAACATAACTCCAATCTCAGACTTGTCAATACAGTCCGATCTGACCCAAGTTATAAGGACCGCTCCTCCGACCCTGTAAGAATATCCGCTGTTGCTCATCCAGCCAACTAGTCAGAATTGATATCAACTCCCCCTGCACCCGCTGAATCTCTGCTACCATCACCATGTTCATGAGAGGGGACCACATCTAACTTACCCTGGATATCCTTTCCTCCCCCTCCGTGGCTATCGTGCAGGTTACCTGAATTTGCATCTCCACCATGTTGGGTCTGGGACGTTCCCCCGTCACAAATATCTCCGTTGTCAGCTTTTTTCCCATCACAAGACCGACAAAGGTCGCCGTTTCTGTTTGAACGGCCATCAAAACTCTCCTGGCACTCCTTACACACCTTCTTAGGCATAGATGCAAGACTAAATGTTCCCATTTGACTCGTACTTGTACTCACTGTCACTGTCAAAATTTCACAATGGCGACAAACACGGGCACATTGACCAGTCCGCAGCAAATTCCTCCTCAGCACACGATACACAGCATCTGGAATCCCCTCCTTTCTTCAACACACGGATGGAACCTTCCTATATGCTTTTCACCAAGCACAGCATTCTCCTTCTTTACTTACAAATTGAATTTCTCTATTTATACCCTGACTTGTGCTTCTCTTCATGCAATGGCCTGATAACAAGTGGAGAAGATGGAAGTTGACGCCACGCATGCGCGCTGCCCCCTTGTTACCAGGTGGTTCCCGCCACCCTTCTGGATTGATTATATACCAGAAACGCTGAAGCTATTTCTTGTTACATGTATTGAAGAATATATGATGAGAATATGGTAGATTGATTTTGAGGACTAATTGAACCATTTTGAGGAAAATAGTGTAAAGTCAAGGGTTTGTGATGCAAATTGTCATAATTTTGGCTAATATTCAAAATTGATCGGGCTACAACTCAAGAAGTTTTTTTTCTGAGGATGTTAAATTTCTGTATGCTTTTAGATACATGTTGTACCATGTTGCAAACAAAACTAGAAGTTGCTATGATGAATTAAACACCAAAAATCAATATCCACGTATTTTCCATCTAGGAATCACCCGAAGTAATGACGATCGGCTTCATGAGGCATAAAAAACTGAACCGCTAGGGTTAGAGATGTATTAAAAAGTGTTTTAAGGAGCCAAGATATATACCTTTCAATATAATCAACTTGTTTAAACATATTAAGAACTTTCTAGTTTGACCATCCTCAGCCCCAAAACTGCATAACTCAGGAGTTTGTGCCATATATATAAATATATATATATATATAAATATAGGTCTGGTTAGAGGCCTCCGTGTAGGGGAGGGGTGGGGCATAGCCTAGGTAGGGACGAGGAGTAGGGGGGACATGAAGCATTAGTGTTCACTTAAACAAGATACTGTTCCTTGCTCTACTCCAGAAAAGTGTTGTGTCTATCAAGGCAGAGCGGTGGTCAGCAGATCATGTTCACCTGAATGTTCAGAGACTGACGTGACCCAGAATGGTGCACGCGCCAAAGTCACCTGCTGCCAGACAGACTACTGTAACACAGCCACCATGATGTCACTCAGCGTCACCCGCACCATGATGCCACTCCTCATGGCCTACATTATACGATTCTGACCTCCACATTCTCTCTACCCATAAAAGACAACATGTTTGCCCTTGTTATATTGTGTTATTGTAAGATTTTAGAGATTTTGAGTTGAAGAATTCTAATAACAACCACTAACTGTGCAAGGACTGGATCTAATACAATATAGTTACATATTGCGGGTACCTACCTGCGTAGAGAGTAGGTTAAAGTTAATGTATGCACGTGTATCAAACAAGACCTAATGAAAAAAATTGGCCTATGTATCTAACCTTAGCAAGGACTGGACCTTAATATTGACCTGTAAACCCCCTCAAAATAACGTTATGCCCAAGGCACATTTGTCACCATGCTGCATCAATACTACACGGACACTTAACTCGTCAGTGTTACATAAATGCAACAAGCTGACCCTTAATTTAGTTACAGTATTTTGAGTGCATCATGAAGACAGAGTAAGATACTACATTAAAGCACTATGTAGCCCTTAAAGTGTAACCTGATGCTATTGCAGCAGGTTGGTTCAGGCAGGACGATCATACCATTTTGAATGTATACCTCAGTGCACATAGCTTTGGACACTAGATTACCCCTGGATTTATACCAGGTGCTTATGCAGGTGCTCAAGCAAGATGAATGTTTAGTTATAGAGATGAATTTACTACTACTAAGAATTACTACCATAAATTGTCACGTATAAGCCTAACTCTCGTACTAGCCACACCCCTGTAATAGTATACTTATAAAAACTAAAAGCCACACCTCTCCTTGGGCCTATTCTATGAGCTGCACCGTTGATCCAACTTGCATACCAGCAGCTGCTTGTACACTAGACTTCAAGGATTCCCTTACACATGGAAAACTTGTACCTGGCAAAGCTTGGCAAAAGGTAGAGACAATGCCTCATGCGTCATGTATACATTAAATGTTATAAGATAACTGAAGTGTTAAATTTAGTTTTTAATGTGGAAACTTTAACCAATGCAGGACCATTTACCATGCAGTGTACCAGACTTTTTGATGGAGCATTTCATGTGACTTTTGTATTATTTTATACAAGGAAACTGTTTTTAAAATAAAGCTTTGGATAAACCATTTTGTTGTGTCAGATGTAATTTTTCAACTTATAAGGTTCACAAATCCAATTTTCCTAAATAGAATAACATTTACAATAAAATCCCAACCCAACCATAGCAACACTTGTTATAAGGGATCCAAAAACACATTTTTTCATCAAGGGGTATTATGAAAAATATCTTTGATAAAAAGTATGTTAGTAATGGACAAATATGACATGTTTTGCACATTAATAAACTCTCAATTACTCAAATAAGATTTTTTCATAAAAAACCCTTTATTTTGCTACACATTTTATCCCAGAGCTTAGATATGAGAGATTCTTTGTTTTGTTGAGTGTTCTTATAAGAAAATCATATTTGAAAGAAAAAGTTATTATTTCAGACTTGTTTGTATTATATTGGTCTCAGATATGAGTGGGCCTTATACAACTGTACTCAGCAGTGACTGCAGCAATCATAGTCCATACAGGGGCTGTGAGGGTGTTATTTCTGACTTTGAAGGCTCTCAGAGTAACCTTCCTCCTTATCACCATCCACCCTAGATCACATCCCTGTCCCATATGTATCTTGTGTTTCAATATAGGAAGCCATGTAGTTGGATGCTCTTCTATAAAATCCCCTTGTCTGGCCGGCGAAATCTGGAGCTATCAAAGTCAACCATAAACTACACAGACACTCATTCAATAGCATCTTTGTAAGTTTTCCACTTTCCTACTTTATTACAGAGCATTTTTGCAGTAATTAGTAGGTGGTAAAACCCTAGTTTATAATAAATCTACCATGTAAAATTGTTACATGTCAATAATTATTACATATTAGTATGTGGCCTATACTGCAGTATTGGTAGTATAGGGGTATAGTACCGGGGGGAGTATGATTTGGGTTGTATTCCACCACTAGGGGGTGCTTACTTGGTTACTGTTGGTTGACCCAGGTAGGAGTAACAAACTAGCGATTTTTCTCCACATTGTTATGTCATTTTATATGGCTAGTCAACATGTGAACATATGGCACAATCTCAAGGCAAAGACTTTTTAAAACATGAGTTTATATATTCTGAACATCATGGCCTCATTACTGACCCTCCCTATTCTCTCACACTCCTACTCCCCCATTCTTGGACAACCTGATTCCCCTACCTCTGACTCCTTTAAGCCATGACTCTCCTACTAGGGTAGATGCACCCTGAGTCGGACAGACACCTTGAGTCGGACACCATTGGCTTTGAGTTACACAGTTAATGAGAACAATTCACATGTCATGTGAAGCAAATATGAAAATGCATGTATCCATCGTTCTAACTAGTATGGCAGATCACATATAACTCACTCCCTACATGGCTTTATATCAGCTTGAATATGGGGTGTTTTTGCAATTATCTCAACATAAAATTAACAAGGAAATGGGAAAATTGGTTTCCCTATTGTGTCTGTTCTGGCTTCCCCATTATAGTTACGCTATTCCTGAGCATAATAATAGCAATATATATGTCTTTTGCAATGTTTCCTATCAAGAATATATAAATATACTATCCACAATGTTTTGTGGCAGGAGACCTTACAGTAGCATCAAACTGCACCTAAAGTCGGACACCATTTAAACCCAGCCTTGGACACTATGCTTGTGTATGTTATGGGCTTGCCCAGTGGGGACAGAACATTTATTCAACATTGATAACTTGTTGTCAATGTTGATTCAATTTTAAGTCAATGTTGTACTGAATTTTTGTGCCCACTGGGTGCCAGGCTACACAATTGCAGAGGATACGGGGAATTTCCTCCTTCCAAATTTCAATCATGAATTAAATTGCATGTAATGCATGATTAAAGCAGAAAAATAAAACCCATCTTTCCTACATAGCCCTTACAAGCATATTGCAAATATATATATATATATATATACAGCCAAGTAGACCTATGTAATTAGTGGATACAAACAGTGTCCGACTCTAGGAACAGTTCTAGCATGAAGTGTCCGACTTTAGGTGCAATTTGGTGTATTGAAATCCACATATTCGATGGATATATGCTCATAGTTAGGTTATGAAATTTATTCTGATTCCCCTTGAAATAGAAACTGCTAGACCACATTATCCTATGGTGCAAACCATGTAAGAATTGCTATCATTTAAGGGTGCCAATTTCAACACTTAAAAGTGGTCACGTTTTCCTTGTCCAGGAGCGTCCGAAATGGGTGCCTTTACCCTACCCTCCCCTACTGCCTCACTAACCCAACCCCTCAATTTCAAATTCCATCACTGCCCTACTGTTTCACTATGGTGTCTCTATTTTCCCTTACTCCCTCACTCTCCTTAGTATTCTACCACGCAACATTCCTGTTAACTACAACTGTACCAGCCTCACACACCTACTCACTTCTCTCATTCTTCACTTCCCTACTCTCTCACAAACTTACTCACCTCTCTCATTCCTCACTTCCCTACTGCCTCAAAAACATACTTACTTCTCTAACCCATAACTTTCCTACTGCCTTACACACCTTCTCACCCCTTTCTTCCCTCACTTCCCTACTCCCTCATAAATGTATTCACTTCTCTCACCTCTAACTTCCTTACTTCCTCACTTCCCTACTCACCTCTCTCATTCCTCACTTTACTACTCCCTCGAAAACATACTCACTTCTCTCACCCCTCACTTCCCTACTGCCTTACACACCTACTCACTTCTCTCACCTCTTACTCCCTACTTCCTCACAAACCTACATACTTCTCTCATCCCTCACTTCCCTACTGCCTTACACACCTACTCACTTCTCTCACCTCTTACTTCCTACTCCCTCACAAACCTACATACTTCTCTCATCCCTAACTTCCCGGGACCCTCATGCACCTACTCACCTCACTCATCCCTCTCTCCCTACTCCTTCACACACCTACTGCCTCACTACCCTCCTGCATCACTTATATACTCCATCACACTCCCACCCTCACTAGCCTACTCCCTCACTACTATCACTCACTCCACTAACAACGCCAATACTCCATCACGCTCCCACCCTCACTAGCCTACTCCCTCACTACTATCACTCACTCCACTAACAATGCCAATACTCCATCACGCTCCCACCCGCACTAGCCTACTCCCTCACTACTCTCACTCACTTCACTACCCAGCTAACAAAAAAACGTTATTTTACGTCAAAATAACGTTTTCAAATTGTATATAACGTTATGCCATAGTAAGGAGCCTTAGGGAGACGTTATATAACGTTATATTACGTTATAAAATGTCATATAACGTTTTTTGTTTACTGGGTAACAATGCCAATACTCCATCACGCTCCCACTCTCACTAGCCTACTCCCTCACTACTCACACTCACTTCACTAACAATGCCAATACTCCATCACACTCCCACTCTCACTAGCCTACTCCCTCACTACTATCACTCACTTCACTAACAATGCCAATACTCCATCACACTCCCACTCTCACTAGCCTACTCCCTCACTACTATCACTCACTTCACTAACAATGCCAATACTCCATCACACTCCCACTCTCACTAGCCTACTCCCTCACTACTATCACTCACTTCACTAACAATGCCAATACTCCATCACACTCCCACTCTCACTAGCCTACTCCCTCACTACTATCACTCACTTCACTAACAATGCCAATACTCCATCACACTCCCACTCTCACTAGCCTACTCCCTCACTACTATCACTCACTTCACTAACAATGCCAATACTCCATCACGCTCCCACTCTCACTAGCCTACTCCCTCACTACTCACACTCACTTCACTAACAATGCCAATACTCCATCACACTCCCACTCTCACTAGCCTACTCCCTCACTACTCACACTCACTTCACTAACAATGCCAATACTCCATCACACTCCCACTCTCACTAGCCTACTCCCTCACTACTCACACTCACTTCACTAACAATGCCAATACTCCATCACGCTCCCACTCTCACTAGCCTACTCCCTCACTACTCACACTCACTTCACTAACAATGCCAATACTCCATCACACTCCCACTCTCACTAGCCTACTCCCTCACTACTATCACTCACTTCACTAACAATGCCAATACTCCATCACACTCCCACTCTCACTAGCCTACTCCCTCACTACTCACACTCACTTCACTAACAATGCCAATACTCTATCACGCTCCCACTCTCACTAGCCTACTCCCTCACTACTCACACTCACTTCACTAACAATGCCAATACTCCATCACACTCCCACTCTCACTAGCCTACTCCCTCACTACTCACACTCACTTCACTAACAATGCCAATACTCCATCACGCTCCCACTCTCACTAGCCTACTCCCTCACTACTATCACTAACTCCACTAACAACACCAATACTCCATCATGCCCCCACCCTCACTAACAATACCATTTTCCAACTCCCTCACCATGTGACTCCACTATTCCCTCATGCTGCCACTCCTGTTTTCCTTATTCTACTGAACCATGTACCACTGAAATATATCAACAATAACAATTATACTTTATAAACTTGTTACATACAGTGGCGGATCCAAGATTTGGAAAAGAAGGTGGCTCCCCCCTGCTAATTTTCAGCTAAAGCTAAGACTTAAAGTGACAAAGAAACAATGGACACAAAGGAGGGGGTGCTCTCTGTACAAATCGTCTCTGCATCACCAGTGTAATATTATACAGGCAAAGCCAGAAATGAAACCCGGTTTCAAACTTCTCACCTGTAGTCAATTTACTTACCTGTAGTCACTATACTTGCTGACAGCCCACTAACCTGTCACGTCCCATGTCACCCACGACCTCACTCCTGTGTTCCTTTACTTCCCTACTTTTCCGCCATTTTCTCGCTCCTTTTTTCCCCGGCTCCCATATTCACACACTGCCTCACTTCTCTACTCCCTCACACGTAATCACTTCTCTCATCCCTCACTTACTTACTGCCTCACTACGCTGTACCCCTACTCCCTCAATCCCTTGCTCCCATATTTGCTCCCTCCACTACTCCCTTACCCCTCTATTCCTTTCTCCCCTATCCCCTCACTTGCTTACACTAGAACTCCCTGACTCCACTACTCACTAAGTCCCCTACTCCCTCAGTCCCTGACTCCCTCACTCCACTACTCACTTAGTCCCCTACTCCCTCAGTCCCTGACTCCCTCACTCCACTACTCACTTAGTCCCCTACTCCCTCAGTCCCTGACTCCCTCACTCCACTACTCACTTAGTCCCCTACTCCCTCAGTCCCTGACTCCCTCACTCCACTACTCACTTAGTCCCCTACTCCCTCAGTCCTAGACTCCCTCACTCCACTACTCACTTAGTCCCTGACTCCCTCAGTCCCTGACTCCCTCACTCCACTACTCACTAAGTCCCCTACTCCCTCAGTCCCTGACTCCCTCACTCCACTACTCACTTAGTCCCCTACTCCCTCAGTCCCTGACTCCCTCACTCCGCTACTCACTTAGTCCCCTACTCCCTCAGTCCCTGACTCCCTCACTCCACTACTCTCTCAGTCCCCTACTCCCTCAGTCCCCTACTCCCTCAGTCCCTGACTCCCTGACTCCACTACTCACTTAGTCCCCTACTCCCTCAGTCCCTGACTCCCTCACTCCACTACTCACTTAGTCCCCTACTCCCTCAGTCCCTGACTCCCTCACTCCACTACTCACTTAGTCCCCTACTCCCTCAGTCCTAGACTCCCTCACTCCACTACTCACTTAGTCCCTGACTCCCTCAGTCCCTGACTCCCTGACTCCACTACTCACTTAGTCCCCTACTCCCTCAGTCCCTGACTCCCTCACTCCGCTACTCACTTAGTCCCTGACTCCCTCAGTCCCTGACTCCCTGACTCCACTACTCACTTAGTCCCTGACTCCCTCAGTCCCTGACTCCCTGACTCCACTACTCACTTAGTCCCCTACTCCCTCAGTCCCTGACTCCCTCACTCCACTACTCACTTCCTTTCTCCCCTATCCCCTCACTTGCTTATACTAGAACTCTACTCACTTAGTCCCCAGCTCCCTCAGTCCCTGACTCCCTGACTCCACTATTCACTCACTCTACTAGCTCTACTCCTCCCATACTCCCTTATTTCTCTGCTCCCTCATTCCTCTATCGACACCCCTACTTACATGCAGGAAAACTTCCATAATGGTACTTTAATGTAGAATGCTATATGTATGACAGCTCCCACATGCCTAGTACTATGCTACACCACTCCTAATTACCTTTATAACATCATGTGATCAGCATACTATATGTATGACACCTCCCACATGCATACATATTCCCCTGTACCACACTATAGTACCACTACTTACCTTTATGATACTTAACCTTACTTACCAACATCACCCCTACTCACCTGTTACACACCTATAGCACCCATACCATTTGGGAAATATAGATAAAGTAAAGATATCATGTGTGTGGCTGGACCATTGGTCAATCTGTCCACTTTCGCACCAGCATATCACATAGACCAAGCCAGGAATCGAACCTGGGTACCACACACAAGAATCCTACCACTTTATAAAACCAATCCGACTTACACATAGGACTCCGTATCTGATAGCCTTGTACCCTGACCATAGTTATGTAATGGTTGCCTAATGTTACCCTATTTCACATGTAAGCTGCTCATCATCTGCTGACTTACCTGAATGTTAATTGCCACCACACCATGATACATGTGGTTGTTACCAAATAAAAAATCTCCACCCCCTCTAAAATCTTACCTCCTTGCCTGTGAAATACTGACATCTTCCCCCATTACCTGTACAACACCCACATCCTGCCTACTTACCTGTACAACACCCACATCCTGCCTACTTACCTGTACAACACCCACATCCTGCCTACTTACCCGTACAACACCCACATCCTGCCTACTTACCTGTACAACACCCACATCCTGCCTACTTACCTGTACAACACCCACATCCTGCCTACTTACCTGTACAACACCCACATCCTGCCTACTTACCTGTACAACACCCACATCCTGTCTACTTACCTGTACAACACCCACATCCTGCCTACTTACCCGTACAACACCCACATCCTGCCTACTTACCTGTACAACACCCACATCCTGCCTACTTACCTGTACCACACCCACACCTGCCTACTTACCTGTACAACACCCACATTATACCTACTTACCTGTACAACACCCACATCCTGCCTACTTACCTGTACAACCCCCACATCCTGCCTACTTACCTGTACAACACCCATATCCTGCCTACTTACCTGTACAACACCCACATCCTGCCTACTTACCTGTACCACACCTACACCCTGCCTACTTACCTGTACAACACCCACATTCTACCTACTTACCTGTACCACACCCACACCTGCCTACTTACCTGTACAACACCCACATTATACCTACTTACCTGTACCACACCCACATCCTGCCTACTTACCTGTACAACACCCACATCCTGCCTACTTACCTGTACAACACCCTCATCCTCTCTACTTACCTGTACAACACCCACATCCTGCCTACTTACCTGTACAACACCAACGCCCTGCCTACTTACCTGTACAACACCCATATCATGCCTACTTACCTATACAACACCCACATCCTGCTCCTTACCTGTACCACACCCACATCCTGCCTACTTACCTGTACAACACCCACATCCTGCCTACTTACCTGTACAACACCCACATCCTGCCTACTTACCCGTACAACACCCACATCCTGCCTACTTACCTGTATAACACCCACATCCTGCCTACTTACCTGTACCACACCCACACCTGCCTACTTACCTGTACAACACCCACATCCTGCCTACTTACCTGTACAACACCCCCATCCTGCCTACCTACCTGTACAACACCCACATCCTGCCTACTTACCTGTACCACACCCACATCCTGCCTACCTACCTGTACAACACCCACATTATACCTACTTACCTGTACAACACCCACATCCTGCCTACCTACCTGTACAACACCCACATCCTGCCTACTTACCTGTACAACACCCACATCCTGCCTACTTACCTGTACAACACCCACCCCGAACCTACTTACCTGTACAACACCCACATCCTGCCTACTTACCTGTACAACACCCACCCCGAACCTACTTACCTGTACAACACCCACACCTGCCTACTTACCTGTACAACACCCACATTATACCTACTTACCTGTACAACACCCACATCCTGCCTACTTACCTGTACCACACCCTCATCCTGTCTACTTACCTGTACAACACCCACATCCTGCGTACTTACCTGTACCACACCCACACCTGCCTACTTACCTGTACAACACCCACATTATACCTACTTACCTGTACAACACCCACATCCTGCCTACTTACCTGTACAACACCCACATCCTGCCTACTTACCTGTACCACACCCACATCCTGCCTACCTACCTGTACAACACCAAGACCCTGCCTACTTACCTGTACCACACGCACATCCTGCCTAATTACCTGTACAATACCCCCATCCTGCCTACTTACCTGTACAATACCCCCATTCTTTCTACTTACCTGTGCAACATCCACATATTGCCTACTTACCTGTACAACTCACACACACCCCTACTCCCTCACCCCCTGTTCTGTCACCTCCCAACTCTCTCACTCTTGGACTCCCTCACTTACTTACTCCCATGTATACTGACTTCCCTACTCTCTCACTCCTCTCTTCTCTAACCCCCTCTCCCTCAATTCTCTACTAACTTGCTTCCTAGTCCATCTATCCCTAGCTCCCTCACTTGTATATTCCTACACTCCACTGCTCCTACTCCCCAGTCACACACTCTTTTAATCCCTCACTCCTTACCCTCCCTACCCCATACCACCTCACTCGTTTAATCTATAACTCCCTGATTCACTCAATCCACTATTCCCTCAATCAACTATGCCCTAGCTCTACACTCCCCTACTCCTTCACTGCACTACTTCCTCACACCCCTACTCCCTCAGTCCACTTATGCCTAATCTAATGCTCCCTCCACTTGAAGTGCCACACTTACACAAGTCTTCTTAGATGCACCACACTTACATCACCCCTACCTACATGTTGCAACATCTCCTGGAGAGTGTAGGCTAGGTTAGTGAATTGAGTATGGCAGAGGCGACTCCCGCAGATTGCCCAGCCTTTTCACATCTACTTACCTGCACCACCCCTTCTTACATTAAGAGTGAATCCCATAAGTTGCATGCACTTCCCTGAACTGATTAGGTAGATGATTTAGTAACGATTAACAGAGGGAGGATTGTTTGAGGTTTAAACAGAGTGGCATACATCATGTGTGTGGCTGGACCATTGGCCAATCTGTCCACTTTCGCACCAGCATTTTTACTACATAGACCAAGCCAGGAATTGAACCTGGGTACCACACACATGAATCCTACCAGTCACCTTCAACAATCAGACTTACCTACAGGCACTGCTTATCTTACCCTTACCCTACATGTTAACATGTAGACTGCCCATTATTACCTATTTTACTGAGGGGTCATCATACTGACCTGTACGCAACCTCCCTACTTCCCATTATGCTACTTATGCAAAGGACACTTGCAACAAACCTATTGTATAATATAACAACTTCCAAGACCTATTCCGCCCTAGCTGGTTGTCCACTGGACAGCGCCATATTTGACTGGTCCCAGTGTGCACCCTCTCCTGTCCAGTCACTAGCTTCAGCAAATCATGTAGACCAAATCAGGGAGCTAAAGCTCTGCTTGGAGAGTGGAACTACATTCCCGGCATGCTAGGACACCTGCAATCTCTTTATTACCTGGGCAGTACCTAAGTTCAAATCCCCTCCAGGCTAAGTGTGGTGACCATACCATGCACCAGGAAATCTCTTTTACTTAATAAAGGGATACTGTAATAGGGACCTTGAACAACCCAAGGGGTCGAACCCAAGGTAATAAATGTTCCAACTCAAAGGAATGTTCCCTAACAGATAGACCACAGGACCAAAATAAAAAATAGATTTACTTGTGCCTGCTATGGTCACCACTGTTAGCATGGAGGGGATTTGAACTTAGGTACTGCTGATCATGAGTCCATTGTCCTAACCTCAACCCTATCCTGGACAGGTTATAAAAGGAGTGTCAAGGTACAACCAATGCAAAATACCCACATGTAGAGGCCTAGTGTAATCATTGCTTCACTCTCCCCCCAGATGTTGGGCCCCCCCCCCGAGACCAACACTGCTAGTTCTAAGTGCCCCAAATTATGGCAGCACTGGTATCCCGCTAGTGAGGAATACAACCTGTACAACACCCACTTCCTGCCTACTTACCTGTACAACTCCCACACCCTGCCTACTTACGGCTGTTTCTCATGACTGGTCGTCATTTGAGCTGGGAGGACCTAATTTTAGAATTCATGAGCAGATGAAAATCCTTTTGGTTAACTTTTTGCAAAGTTATGGAAGCTTATATCAGAAAACCTTTCCTATGGTAGCTTGGCAAAGTTCATGTGTCAACAAATGATCTAGGGCATGGTTCCAATCGTCACTCTCTATCAATATAATAATTTAACTGTTATTTTGTTGTTGTTAAGGTATACTTTCCCTATGTGAGCAGTTCTTATGTATATAGTAGAGGCTAGTGATCATATCTATGGATATTTCCTATATATTGGCATATTTCTTGTAGCTTTTCACTGTGTTGAAGGAAGTAGGTGCTATAGTGAAATATTCTGGGATGAATGATTCCTTCAATGAACTCTCTATCACATACCCTTACATGGTGATGTTTTTATCAATAGCTGTATTTTCTACTGAAATAGTTTAGTCTTTATCCACTCTTTGCAATGGTAGGTGAGACTAAGGCTCATTATGAAGAATTAAGTTTATAGCTGCTGTACAATAGAGAGGATGTAGGCTGTTTTATAGAGAGTGACGATTGGAACCAAGGCATTTTTGTGAACTTGGCAGTAGTATCACTATCTTTAGGCCCTCAAGTATTTATAGGATTCCTATTTCCACTGTTAGATATTACTGCTGGTGTATTTACCAGCCCTGAAGCCTATCTTTCAAGTACATTTACTTATTTATATTTGCTCTAAACTCATACTTCTTGCTTAAATGGAGCAGATATTCCCCCTACCTCTCCTTATCTTGCTATAATTAGCCATATAGAATGTAATGAAGTGGTAGGAATGAATAAAATGCAAGTAAATTGATGGAAATACAACTCATTAATAACACATAAGTTTATAAGAGCTCTAGCATAGAGAGAATGTAGTCCATACGATGTAGCGTGATGATTGGAACCAGCGTGACGATTGGAACCATTGACATATATACATAGCAGTACCACCTGACTGGGTTGCTGCAGAATTCTCTCATAATTGTATATTATTCCCTTTATAATAGAGATAGTTGACATGTGATATGAATAGTTAAAGATAGATACTATGCAAGCTATGGCAATGGATGTAGTTTGATAGAGAGTGATGATTGGAACCAGGAAATTACACATTTTTGCCATCATGAATTTCAATTGGCTCTCCTGAGTCAAGTTTACAACATATCATCCATTTCTTTTTTTTAATATATACATATAAGATATACTAGTCCAGCATGACAACATATTTTGATATGGTTAGCTAATTGCTATAAGATAGGGGAGGTGTAACTTATGACAATAGAGCGTGATGATTGGAACCATTGAATTACACAGATGGATCATACCACCATCAAACCACAGTTATAGGTATAACCAATGAGTTATACACCTTGCACATTTCACTCATTGGTATTTTATATAAAAATAATAAGAAAGGTCATATTCTTCTAATAATCTTTGAAATTTTACAACTTTTGAAATTCACTGTTGATGAAAATTCATGAAAAATGACATATTTTGCCTTTTTATGGGCTCTGACACACTTAATATTGGTCATAGAGAGGTAAAAGTATATACCCCAATGTAGCTCTAACTGGGTCTGACCTGATAGAATCAATAAAAACTCATAACATCCAGTTCCAAGAGATATGAAGCCTGCAAGAGTAAAAATGGCATATGACGACCAGTCATGAGAAACAGCCTTACCTGTACAACATCCACATCCTGCCTACTTACCTGTACAACACCCACACCCTGCTTACTTACCTGTACAACACCCACATCCTGCCTACTTACCTGTACAACACCCACACCCTGCCTACTTCCCTGTACAACACCCACATCCTGCCTACTTACTTCTACAATGCCCACACCCTGACTACTTACCTGTAAGTAGCACCCCTCTTACCTGTAACCCACATATGTACCACCATTCTCACCTGGAACTGTACCAACCTACTTACTTATTTCCCTGTAACTGATCTTCTCTCTAAACCGGTTACCTATGACTGTAACCTCTCTATAAACCTGTAACCTGACTGTAACCTCTCATTTAACCTGTTACCTATGACTGTAACCTCTCTCCAAACCTGTAACCTGACTGTAACCTCTCATTAAACCTGTTACCTATGACTGTAACCTCTCTCCAAACCTGTAACCTGACTGTAACCTCTCTATAAACCTGTAACCTGACTGTAACCTCTCATTAAACCTGTTACCTATGACTGTAACCTCTCTCCAAACCTGTAACCTGACTGTAACCTCCCTATAAACCTGTAACCTGACTGTAACCTCCCTATAAACCTGTAACCTGACTGTAACCTCTCTATAAACCTGTAACCTGACTGTAACCTCTCTATAAACCTGTAACCTGACTGTAACCTCTCTATAAACCTGTAACCTGACTGTAACCTCTCTATAAACCTGTAACCTGACTGTTACCTCTCTATAAACCTGTAACCTGACTGTTACCTCTCTATAAACCTGTAACCTGACTGTAACCTCTCTATAAACCTGTAACCTGACTGTAACCTCTCTATAAACCTGTAACCTGACTGTAACCTCTCATTAAACCTGTAACCTGACTGTTACCTCTCTATAAACCTGTAACCTGACTGTTACCTCTCTATAAACCTGTAACCTGACTGTAACCTCTCTATAAACCTGTAACCTGACTGTTACCTCTCTATAAACCTGTAACCTGACTATAACCTCTCATTAAACCTGTTACCTATGACTGTAACCTCTCTCCAAACCTGTAACCTGACTATAACCTCTCTATAAACCTGTACCCTAACTGTAACCTCTCTATAAACCTGAAACCTATGACTGTAACCTCTCTATAAACCTGTACCCTGACTGTAACCTCTCTATAAACCTGTAACCTGACTGTAACCTCTCATTAAACCTGTTACCTATGACTGTAACCTCTCTCCAAACCTGTAACCTGACTATAACCTCTCTATAAACCTGTACCCTAACTGTAACCTCTCTATATACCTGAAACCTATGACTGTAACCTCTCTCCAAACCTGTAACCTGACTGTAACCTCTCTATAAACCTGAAACCTCACTATAAACCTGTAACCTGACTGTAACCTCTCATTAAACCTGTTACCTATGACTGTAACTTCCCTCTAAACCTGTAACCTGACTGTAACCTCTCTACAAACCTGTAACCTGACTGTAACCTCCCTATAAACCTGTAACCTGACTGTAACCTCCCTATAAACCTGTAACCTGACTGTAACCTCTCTATAAACCTGTAACCTGACTGTAACCTCTCTATAAACCTGTAACCTGACTGTAACCTCTCTATAAACCTGTAACCTGACTGTAACCTCTCTATAAACCTGTAACCTGACTGTTGCCTCTCTATAAACCTGTAACCTGACTGTTACCTCTCTATAAACCTGTAACCTGACTGTTACCTCTCTATAAACCTGTAACCTGACTGTTACCTCTCTATAAACCTGTAACCTGACTGTTACCTCTCTATAAACCTGTAACCTGACTGTAACCTCTCTATAAACCTGTAACCTGACTGTAACCTCCCTATAAACCTGTAACCTGACTGTAACCTCTCTATAAACCTGTAACCTGACTGTAACCTCTCTATAAACCTGTAACCTGACTGTAACCTCTCTATAAACCTGTAACCTGACTGTTACCTCTCTATAAACCTGTAACCTGACTATAACCTCTCATTAAACCTGTTACCTATGACTGTAACCTCTCTCCAAACCTGTAACCTGACTATAACCTCTCTATAAACCTGTACCCTAACTGTAACCTCTCTATAAACCTGAAACCTATGACTGTAACCTCTCTATAAACCTGTACCCTGACTGTAACCTCTCTATAAACCTGAAACCTATGACTGTAACCTCTCTCCAAACCTGTAACCTGACTGTAACCTCTCTATAAACCTGAAACCTCACTATAAACCTGTAACCTGACTGTAACCTCTCATTAAACCTGTTACCTATGACTGTAACTTCCCTCTAAACCTGTAACCTGACTGTAACCTCTATACACCTGTAACCTGACTGTAACCTCTAAACCTGTAACCTGACTGTAACCTCTCTATAAACCTGAAACCTATGACTGTAACCTCTCTCCAAACCTGTAACCTGACTGTAACCTCTCTATAAACCTATAACCTGACTGTAACCTCCCTATAAACCTGTAACCTGACTGTAACCTCCCTATAAACCTGTAACCTGACTGTAACCTCTCTATAAACCTGAAACCTCACTATAAACCTGTACCCTGACTGTAACCTCCCTATAAACCTGTTACCTATGACTGTAACTTCCCTCTAAACCTGTAACCTGACTGTAACCTCTCTCCAAACCTGTACCCTAACTGTAATCTCTCATTAAACCTGTAACCGGACTGTAACCTCCCTATAAACCTGTAACCTGACTGTAACCTCTATATAAACCTGTAACCGGACTGTAACCTCCCTATAAACCTGTAACCTGACTGTTACCTCTCTAAACCTGTAACCTGACTGTAACCTCCCTATAAACCTGTAACCTGACTGTAACCTCTCTCTAAACCTGTAACCTGACTGTAACCTCTCTCTAAACCTGTAACCTATGACTGTAACCTCTCTCCAAACCTGTAACCTGACTGTAACCTCTCTATAAACCTGAAACCTATGACTGTAACCTCTCTCCAAACCTGTAACCTGACTGTAACCTCTCTATAAACCTGTAACCTGACTGTAACCTCTCTCTAAACCTGTAACCTGACTGTAACCTCTCTCTAAACCTGTAACCTGACTGTAACCTCTCTCTAAACCTGTAACCTGACTGTAACCTCTCTATATACCTGAAACCTATGACTGTAACCTCTCTCCAAACCTGTAACCTGACTGTAACCTCTCTATAAACCTGAAACCTCACTATAAACCTGTACCCTGACTGTAACCTCTCTATAAACCTGAAACCTCACTATAAACCTGTAACCTGACTGTAACCTCTCTCCAAACCTGTTACCTATGACTGTAACTTCCCTCTAAACCTGTAACCTGACTGTAACCTCTCTCCAAACCTGTACCCTAACTGTAATCTCTCATTAAACCTGTAACCGGACTGTAACCTCTCTCTAAACCTGTAACCTGACTGTAACCTCTCTATAAACCTGTAACCGGACTGTAACCTCTCTATAAACCTGTAACCTGACTGTAACCTCTCTATAAACCTGTAACCGGACTGTAACCTCTCTATAAACCTGTAACCTGACTGTAACCTCCCTATAAACCTGTAACCTGACTGTAACCTCTCTATAAACCTGTAACCTGACTGTAACCTCTCCAAACCTGTAACCTGACTATAACCTCTCTATAAACCTGTAACCTGACTGTAACCTCTCTAAACCTGTAACCTGACTGTAACCTCTCTATAAACCTGTAACCGGACTGTAACCTCTCTCTAAACCTGTAACCTGACTGTAACCTCTCTATAAACCTGTAACCGGACTGTAACCTCTCTCTAAACCTGTAACCTGACTGTAACCTCCCTATAAACCTGTAACCTGACTGTAACCTCTCTATAAACCTGTAACCTGACTGTAATCTCTCATTAAACCTGTAACCTGACTGTAACCTCTCTCTAAACCTGTCACCTGACTGTAACCTCTATAAAACCTGTAACCTGACTGTAACCTCTCTATAAACCTGAAACCTGACTATAACCTCTCATTAAACCTGTTACCTATGACTGTAACCTCTCTCCAAACCTGTAACCTGACTATAACCTCTCTATAAACCTGTAAGCTGACTGTAACCTCTCTATAAACCTGTAACCTGACTGTAACCTCTCATTAAACCTGTTACCTATGACTGTAACTTCCCTCTAAACCTGTAACCTGACTGTAACCTCTCTCCAAACCTGTACCCTAACTGTAATCTCTCATTAAACCTGTACCCTGACTGTAACCTTCCTATAAACCTGTAACCTGACTGTAACCTCTCTCTTAACCTGTAACCTGACTGTAACCTCTCTATAAACCTGTAACCTGACTGTAACCTCTCTATAAACCTGTAACCTGACTGTAACCTCTCTCTAAACCTGTAACCTGACTGTAACCTCTCTCTAAACCTGTAACCTGACTATAACCTCTCTCTAAACCTGTAACCTGACTGTAACCTCCCTATAAACCTGTAACCTGACTGTAACCTCCCTATAAACCTGTAACCTGACTGTAACCTGACTGTAACCTCTCTCCAAACCTGTACCCTAACTGTAATCTCTCATTAAACCTGTACCCCGACTGTAACCTTCCTATAAACCTGTAACCTGACTGTAACCTCTCTCTTAACCTGTAACCTGACTGTAACCTCTCTCTAAACCTGTAACCTGACTGTAACCTCTCTATAAACCTGTAACCTGACTGTAACCTCTATAAAACCTGTAACCTGACTGTAACCTCTCTTTAAACCTGTAACCTGACTCTAACCTCCCTATAAATTTGTATCCTGACTGTAACCTCTGTCTAAACCTGTAACCCGACTGTAACCTTACTGTAACCTCTCTCTAAAACTATAATCTCTCTATAAACCTGTAATTTTGCACCAGCATGAGGTTGTACAGGCCAAGCCAGAAATGAAACCTCGTTACAACAGGTGAACCCTTCTTACTTGTAGCCACCAAATCAACCTCTAGTCTTACACTTACTTGCAGTCTGCCTACTTACCTGTTGCACCCTATCCACCTGCAGTCCCCTTACTTACCATAACTCCCCTATTTTCTAACTTCCCTATTCACCTACTCCCATATTCATACACACCCCTACCTACTCACCCGACCCCCCACCCCCCATTCCCTCACTCTCCTCCTCCCTCACTGTCATAGACCTTCTCATTAAAGTACTTAACCTACTTACTGTCATTCCACTACTTTCTGAATTCTCACTATTGTACCCCCTTACACCCCTACTCACTCACTCACCTACCCCCTCTTCCCAGTACTGTCCTACTTTTTCATTCCCTTACTCCCTCAATCCCCAACTCCTTCACTCCACGACTTTTCACCTTAATACTCCCTCACTCTCATACTCACTTAGTTCCTACTCATTTGCTCCTTCACTCGACTTCCTACTCAGTCTCTCACTTTACTACTCCCTAACTTCACCCCCTTATTCTTCTCTGACTAACCTTCTCCTCAGTCCCCTACTCCCTCTACTCACGGAAGCAAACTTCCATCAGCCTACTTCAATGTACCATGCATACAACAGCCCTGCTTACGTGCACCACACCTACACCAATCTACTTACCTATACCACACCCACACCACCCCTACTTACCTGTACCACACCTACACCACCCCTACTTACCTGTACCACCCCTATTTACCTGTACCACACCTACACCACCCCTGCTTACCTGCACCACACCTACACCACCCCTACTTACCTGTACCACACCTACACAACCCCTACTTACCTGTACCACCCCTATTTACCTGTACCACACCTACACCACCCCTGCTTACCTGCACCACACCTACATCACTCTATTTACCTGCACCACAACTAGTTACATTTACACCTACTTACATGAACATTAAAATTCACCTACTTATATGTACATTCAATCCAAGTCAATTAAGCACTACCACTGTCCAAATGTACACCATCCCTGCTGAGCTGTACTACACCTACACCATCCTACTATCTTCATTGAAAAGTGCTGGACATGCTAGATGGATTGGACTGGAGCTAGAAAATATTCAGCATGTCCTGCAAAATAAGAGGCTGCATGGCAAAAAGAAATTCACAAAGACTACCTACATACATACATACACCATACCTACACCACCCTTACTTATAACTTCCTGTACCATACCTACACCACCCCTACTAACCTGGACCACCTACAGGGCTGGAGTGAGGTTCAGGATAGGGTGAAGACATCATGTGTGTGGCTGGACCATTGGCCAATCTGTCCACTTTCGCACCAGCATATTATTAGACCAAGCCAGGAATCGAACCTGGGTACCACACACATGCATCCTACCACTCACCTACACCAATCTAACTTTGTTGACCTCCTGCCCTGACCTTCCTCAGCTGTATGCTGCTAACCGTCTGCCGAGTTAGTTGTTCACTAACTATCAACACCCTGACTTACCTGTAGGAACACTTTCATATTGCTACTTATAAAGGCCAAATGTGATGAGCATACTATATGTATGACACCTCCCACATGCCTACCTATTTATCTGTACACCACCCCTACTTACCTTAATGAGACTTACCCTTACTTACCAATCTTACTTACAAATCTTTAAACCGAACGAAGATATTCATGTGGTCATGTCTTTTGCCTATGGAGGGTTTGATGGCTCTAAGTTTGTTATTTTGATCAGAGCTCCAGCGTCTTTGCCACTCTTGGTTGGTAAGCCCTTGACAAATGGGGTGGAGGTCTGAGCACGGGATGCAAGCTTAGGGCTTTCTTAGCTGCATTATCTGCAGCTTCGTTCTTGTTTGTTTTGTTCGTTTGGTAGTTTAACTTCCGCAGGGCAAGTTGCATTTTGCATTCCAGACTGCCAGTAGTTTAAGTTTGTCACAAGTGATGGCAGGCCGAAGGCCTACCAAGGGTGATCGTATCCAGGATGATCGAATCTATGAGATGAGCCAAGAGATAGAAATCCCGCTCCTACACATTTACCGAAGCAAGGGTTCTTTAACCTCCGACACCACATAGACATGGTGTGAGAGGGACAGGCCTTTGATATGCTGTAAGTCTACCACAGCATGGGAGATGGCAGCCAAAGATGAAGTCACTAGGCAAAAGGGTCTTTCTATGCCAATGTGGCTGGGCAGCCAACAGAGGACAACCTCCTTTTAGGTGTCTGTGAGGTGTGAGACCAGTTGCTTGATTTTCTGCACAACAGGGTTTCTCTACTTACCTGTGAGTGAGGTTCAGGCAAGGCAAGATGGCGGACCTGGTGTGACGTGTTTGCGGAGCGAGGGCACCATTTCTCGATTTAATGGGAATTAATCTGGATTATTCTCCATTATAAGACGACAAACACTAGCACTAACGACTGAGGATCCACTAGGATAAAACAATTAGGAGCGTATGTGCAACAAAGACTCGAATACCCCGAGTTAAAATGGCGAGTCGAGGGACGCGCCGTAAAAAAGTGGCAGTGACAGCGGACATGCCAACAGTGGTCAACGCGCTGAACGCCCTGGAGCAAAGGGTGTATGAAGCAGAGACAAACGTGTCTAAGACCACCGATAATTTAGTATTGTTGGAGGAGAGGATGAAACAGGCCGAAATCAGGTTGGGAACGAACGAGTCGTTAACTAATAGCACCGCGAAATTGCTGTCAGACCTTACCGGAAAGGTTGAGGGAATGAATGTCAACGTGACAGCTATACTACAACGTGTGAGTACCAACGAAGATGACATCAGGCGCAGCGCCAAGGGGATGCTGTCAACCCGGCTAATTGTCAACAACCACATGGATCGAATGGATAAATATGCCGCCGACGAACGGGCTAAAACCCTAATTATTGAGGGTTTATCAGAACCAGTAGGCAATGAGGATCTCCGTAAGTTCTTAGACGACTTGTTCACAGATTTGGGGTTAAATTATGGAAACGAAAAATGTGAATTCATCTATCGCCAAGGGAAACGCCCCGACAACTCTCAAAATGTAAACAATGGCGCTGACAGGAAACCTAGAGCCGTTGTAGTGAAGCTGCAACAACGATCCACAAAAAGTGAAATATTTCGGAATATTAGGTTCCTACGTGGAAAAGACTGTTGGCTAGGTATCTCCCTGATGGACGAGCTAACCCCAAGAGAAAGGAAACAATACAATGACCTCAGGGCCATTTTTTTCTTGGCAAAGAAATCGGGCAAAATACGAAATGTCAAACTCAGACAGCGTAGTGTCATTATAAATGATCGGTCCTACCAGCACAAGGATATTGACGCCTTGCCCTTCGGCTTAAACATGTGGAAAGCGACAACGATCAAGACATCAGACGGACTTGGTTTTAGATCAGAGTATAACCCCCTATCAAATCTCTTCCCCTGTGAAGTAGTGTATAAGGACCAAACCTACAGCTCGCTGGAACAAGCATATCAGCATGACAAAGCCGCCTCCGCAGGTGAGCAACAGGCAGCCACAGACATTCTGGCTGCTGAAGATCCATACATTATAATGAAGCTTGGATCCGATGTTACCCCTACGTCTGACTGGAAAAAAGGTGCCACAAAGCTCATGTACAACCTCATTAAGAGCAAGTTTAGCCCACCACATATGAAGGAAATTCTTCAAAAGACCAAGGAAAACAGACTGTATGAGCTAACCTATGACAAGACATACGGTGCAGGAAGGCACCTTGGCAACGCCAAGAACCTATCACATGAAAACGTGACAGGAGGAAACATCCTCGGTCTGCTACTGGAGAAGGCAAGAGCTGAGGCCAAACGAGAAGCTGAGCAGAACCCCCCTCCAGCCGGAAGCGTCTCACCAACAACTCTGAACCTAAGCAATCCATGGGAGATAAACCTTCATGTACCAGAAACCCCACAGCTACCACCTATAATCCCAGAGGAGGAAGATGGTGCCAAGGCGAACAGTCAACCTCTAAAACCTATAATAGAAGAGCAAAAAGGGGCTTGTGCACAAGACTACCAGCCAGCAGCGAAAAAAGATCCACTACCCACACCTGCTCCAGAAGTACCCCCCAAGGAACCTGAACAACCTGACGGCTACAACCTGGAAAAAGCAGTGAAAGACATATGCTCTGCAGACTCTCTGATCCTAGGGTATCTGGAAGGTGTCTTGGACGCAAAAAAGCTAACCTCAACTCCGGCCAAACCCTGTGCAGCTCTCACAAAGCTAGTCGACAGCGCTGAAGGCAAGACCACGCCCACACCTGCTGAAGAGGAATTATTGAACAGTCCTACCCCCTCAGACACCAGCAGCACGAGCAAATTATGACCCTTATGGGGTTTATCACTAATATAACATGAAGAACTGCCATGATTGTATCAAACTAATTGCCTGTAAGATTAATTAAATTAAATAAGTACCGGTATGTCACAAGTATAGTATTGTCAGCATTTTCGGAATGTCATACATGTATGTTATCATATAAAGTACCGGTATGTTATACATTTTCGAAATGTCATACATGTATGTTATCATATAAAGTACCGGTAGGTTACACAAAAAATACTACAAATGTCATTCAAGTAAATGTCATATATGTGTATGTTTATTTAAGCAGGTATGTGATATGCCATCCAAATGAATGTTCTGAAGTCGACAGCGCTAAGACATTTGTACTAATATGTTGTAAAAAATGTATATATTTTACTAATACAAGTTAATGGTTGCCCTCCACTCATATCTAGTCCAGCCTTTGCCAAAAATTGTAGAGGTATGGGTGGCCACAAGAGCCGAGGCCCTAAACCTCATGTATGTTCCATGTCTTGTGCTGAAATTGTAAATGTTTTATTTAATAACCAACATATATTATGGACGTATACTGGGTACAAAAAAGGTTTAGTGAGACGTCGAACATCGACTTTTGATGGCTGAACACAATTTGTTACCAGGCCAAGGCCTAAGTATATTGCATTTAAATACTCGAAGTATAAGATGTAAATTTCCTCAAGTAAAAATAGAATTGTGGAATAAAGGTATTGATGTATTAAGCTTCTCTGAATCATGGTTACAGGAAATTAATCCAGACTCAGACTACGACTTGCCAGGCTATAATTTATATAGACTGGATAGGCAAAGAGATAAGACGGCTGGCGGTGTTTGTACATATGTTAGTGAGGACCTCACATGTTCCGCTGAGGATTTTGCTATATTAAATAAGAGTACGATTGATATCGAAATACAATGGCTTGTAATCTCTAAAGGTATGGCGAAAAATATTCTATTAGCCACAATATATAGACCCCCTGAAGGTAACAAAAATCGATTTATTGATGAATTATACACAATGATTGGTAAAATTGAAAATTTCGACAGCTATGATGTAATTCTAACCGGTGATTTTAATATAAATGTATTAAATGAAGACAATGTCAAAGAAAAGCTCTATTCCAAATTTGAGGATTATTCTTTACGCCAGTTAATATCATCTGCCACTCGCATTGCTGAGACTAGGTCATGCATTGATTTAATCTTTACAAATGTAATCAATGTAAACTCATACGGAGTAGTGGATATAAATATATCTGATCATCTGCCTGTCTACATTAGATTAAAGCACATCAAAAGAATGCCATGTAAACATGAGTTTGTAGGAAGATCCTATCGCAAGTATGACTGTGTAAAGTTTCAGGAACATATAAACAACTGTGATTGGTCGAATTTTAATGACTGTATGGATGTAGATGAATGCTGGTCTATTTACTTTAAAAATATGTCGGAAGCGCTTGACATTAATTGTCCCATAAGGAAATTTGTTATAAAAAATAAAGACAAGCCCTGGCTCACACCAGAGCTCAAAGTCAGCATAGCTGAAAAGAACCTAGCGTTAGCCAAGGCCAGACGCACTGATACTATATTAGACTGGTTTATAGCTAATCAGCTAAAAAACAGTATGTGTACTGAAATCAAAGAAGCCCACAGGGTACATGTTGTCGAGGAGGTGCAAAATAATGTCGGCGAGCCAAAAAAGTTCTGGGCAGCGATGAAGGAACTTATCCCCTCAAAGGGAAATAATAAAAAACAAATTAATTTAAAGGATAATGGTACTTTTATTGAACCCGAAAATGCAGCTGACTATATAAACACTTTTTTTGCGGACATTGGTCCAAAATTAGCCTCAAAGCATGACACCGAATGGTCCTTCGATGGTATAGAAGTACAAGATATGATGCAAGATCTTGATTTTAGTATGGTCGAAATTGTTAAAGTTGTACAAGATCTTAAGGTAAATAAGGCAGCAGCCATTGATTATATATCAACAAAATCATTTAAGGATTCTGTTATAGCTAATCCACACAGGTTTGTAAAAATAATTAATCTGGCTATAAATCATAGTAAAATTCCAGATGCTTGGAAAGAAGCTCAGGTTACACCCTTACCAAAATCAGGTGATTTAAATAATGTCTCTAATTTTCGCCCAGTAAGCCAACTCCCTGTACCTGGCAAGGTTCTCGAGCGCCTAATACATGGTAGGCTAACTGACCACCTTGAATTAAATAATGTTTTGTTGAAAGAACAGGGCGGCTACCGTAAAGCGTGTTCTACGATAGACACTATCAGCGTTTTAACTAATGACATTCTGCGTGAGAGAAATGTTGGAAGATACACCTTAGCAGCATTTATCGATATAAAAAAAGCTTTTGATTCTTTAGACTATTTAATATTGCTTAAAAAATTAAAATTATATGGTATTACCGGTAAAAACCTTAAATTAATTCAAAATTACTTCGAAAACAGAACTCAAATTACCAAGGCCAATGGTGTATCTTCCAACATAGCTAACATGACATGTGGCGCCCCACAGGGTAGCATTTTGGGTCCGCTGTTCTTCTTAATATATGTGAATGATTTAAAAACACGTGTTGGAAATGTCAAGTCGCTTTTATATGCTGACGACACTGTCCTATATGTATCTGGAACCAATATGAAAGAGCTAAAAACCGATATGCAAGCCTCAATTAATCACTTTATAGCCTGGTCTTCAAAAAATAAATTGACTCGGAATGAATCTAAAACTAAATTAATGCTTTTTACATCCAATATAAAATACAAAACCCTACCTCTAGAAATGGTAAAAATTAAGGCAAACGAAGAAATCTTGAAATTTGTAACTTCTTATAAATATTTAGGCGTTACTCTTGACCATGAATTAAACTACAATAAACACATTAAAGAACTTAGGAAAAATCTTGCATATCGGTCTCACCTCCTAGGCAGATTAAAATTCTTTGTACCAACGGATATTTTACTTTTAATTTACAAGACCTATGCACTACCCTTGTTTGATTATGCGGATGTTCTATATAACGCGGCTAATGTAGACTGTCTTAATTTATTACAAGGGATTCAAAATCGTTGTTTGAAATATTGTTTAAAATTGCCTATTCTAACCTCTACAGAATATATTCATCAAGAGGCCAAAGTTCCAATGTTAGACAAACGCAGGGAATATCATGTAGAATTGTATGGGTACAAGAGAGCACATAAGATAGAGTTTACTGATGTTAGACCAAGATTAATGAGACATGCTGTTTCTCCTTTATTAAAATATGCATTAATTCACACAGCCTCCTATGAAAAAAGCGTAGAAGTTCATGTTGCCCAAGTGTGGAATGCTTTACACCACACTGTCAGAGCATCAGAAAGCATTTCTTATTTCAAGAAATTAATGAAAATGAAGCTTGAGAAAACTATACCGGTAAATATTGTATTATAGTAGAAGCCGTTGTTTGACTTTCACGCTATAATCGAAAGTGCTTAACACAACCCCATGTATGCTCTGTAACATGAAATGGTATATCTAATTGACAGATGATTGATATATGATTGATATATAGTGAGACAAAATGCACAAGTGTCTGTCCCGTATTGTCCTGGTCATCTTGCTGAAACAGGAATTTTGGAAAATTTTTCATTCTAGTGACTCACAGTAATAAGGGTGGCATTAAACATCTGCTATGCAGACTGTCACCCTTGTCTTTTATTGATCAAGTGTAGTTATAATCAATCTTAATTCGAGACATGTAGGAAATTATTAGCCCCGATTGTAAAGTACCGGTACCATAAATACAAATGAGAATTTGACTCTTACTCGGCAAAGTGTAAAAATGAAACAAACGTATAAATGTCCTCGATGTAATTCAATACTTTATGTGCTTAAATAGATCAATAAAAGATAAATCAACCTCTCAATCAACCTCTCAAAAGGGTGAAGAGTTACACAGAGTGGGGACCATTGGCCAATCTGTCCACTTTCGCACCAGCATATCACTTAGACCAAGCCAGGAATCGAACCTGGGTACCACACACATGAATTCTATCACTCACTGTTGGCTCACCACCCTGACCCTACTACCTGTAGACTGTTAAGCTTCTGCCTCTCTCCCTCAGTCCACTACTCCCAGAAGCACACTTCCATCAGCCTACTTAAATGTACCATGCATACATCCCTACTAACCTGCACCACCCCTACTTACCTGTATGACACCTTCACCACCCCTACTTACCTGGACCACACCTACTTACCAGTATGACACCTACACCACCCTTACTTACCTGTAATCTACACCACCCCTACTTACCTGTAGGAAACCTTCACCACCCCTACTTACCTGCACCACCCTACTTACCTGTATCACACCTACAACACCCCTACTTACCTGGACCACACCTACTTACCAGTATGACACCTACACCACCCTTACTTACCTGTAACCTACACCACCCCTACTTACCTGTAGGACACCAGCCTCCACTCGGACCAGGGACGAAATTTCCAGTCGCACCTCTTCCGCCCGGTGGTGGAGCTTTTGGGGGTGAAGCAGTCCAGGACTTGTGCATGAGATACCGGTGGGGGCGGTGGTGTATTACCACCACCCCGGGAAAAAGGTGGGGCGGAGCCCCAAGTTCCAACGCCTGTGGACTGGCCCTTGGCGAGTTACACACCAAGTGGCCGGATCCATTTACGAAATAAAACGGGACCGGACTACCAAGATAGTCCCCTGTGACCAGCTGAAGGTGGTCCCCGAGGCACCTTTGGGGGTGCCCGAAAGGGAGGGGGAAGCACTGGCACACGTGAGGCTGGTGTGGAGCCATAGCAGCACCACCGAACTAACTCCTGGTAGGGGGAGTCCTAACTCTCCTCCTGTGGCGCCCCCTGGTAGGGGGAGGCCTAACTCCCCGCCGACTCCCCGGCTACATACGGGCACTCACCAGCAAACTACTTCACTGATGAGCGTCTGGGCCAAGAAATGACTAAGAAAAGGAGCAAGGCGGGCTTTACCATCCCCAAGGTATGGGGGGGAGGAAGAGGGAGCCCCATAGCACCTCGGCGGTCACCATTGGAGGAGCGGGGGCCGGCCAATACTTCCCGGGGAGGGGAAAAGAGTGGGGGGAGTCGCGCAGACGATCGCGACTCCTCTCGCGGAGGCCCGAGAAACCGCGAGAGGGGAGCGAGCGGCCCGCCATCTTGGATAAAGGTGAAAACAAAAACTCCCCGCACAGAAGTCGGTCCAAAGAAAGGCGTTCAAGTACCAAGAGGCGGTCTGACACCCCTACCCGGCGGGATAGACATCAAAAGGAGGGCGCTTCAGAGGTGAGAAGGCACGCGGGGGAATCCCGCAGTAAGACAAAAAGGGAACACGTGGGCCGAGCCGGCAGTCCGGACTCCCCGCGGCGGGGAGTCAGTAGAGCAGCGATGGCCTCTGCGAGTGCAGCCGCCTCCAGCAGTGCGGGTGGAGGGGGAGGAGACGGCCCCTGGAGGCCCCCGGGTGAGAAAGAGAAGCCGCAGGACGCTCCCCCAAACTCCCCGCAAAAGCAGGATCCGGAGGAGGATGCCCCATGCAGGAAAGGCAAGTCACCGGTAGGGCAGTTTCCCTGTCCCCACTGTGCCACCACCTTCACCAAAACATGCAATCTGCTGAGGCACATAAAAAGCATCCATGAGGAGTACCCGCAAGGCTGGCTGTGCCCGTTGCTCAAATGCAAGGAGGGGGACAGCGGCTCCCGCTTCGCGAGCGTGCGGAAGTATGGGATCCAGAGACACTTAAAAGAAGCGCACGGCATGGATCAACATCCATGGGTGGGGGACAGCAGCCAGCCAGGGTGCTACAGCACATCATAGCGGACCACGACCGATCCTCAGCTGTGGTGGTGACACCGGGGTGCACCAAGACTGGCGAGTGGGACCGGTCCTTCTCGGTTTTGCTACCTCCCCACCACCCCCAGAGGGAAGTCACCTTCTACCCCTACGAGGAGTCCCGGGGAGTCGAAGTCACGCGGCTAGCTGAGACTTCAGCCACTGTTTCTCAGAGTGACGCACGACGACCCAGGAGCTTAGACTCCTTTGTATCCGATGAAGTGCCCCCCACCGTGCTACCCGAGCAATGGAGGTCCCCGGAGCAGGCCCCGCCCCCTCCCACCAAGCCCCGCGCGGCGCGAGCCGCCTGTGCGCAGGCATCAGCAACAGGACCTCCGCCAACCGACAGCACCAAACCACCCTGGGGCACGGGGAAGACTCCAGCCGCGGCGAAAGTATGCGGAGAAGGCGGCCGCAGATCACCGGTCCCCGCAGATCACCACAGCGAGCCAGTCCGGACGGGCCTCGGCACCAGCCGCCTCAGGGGGGGGGGGGGGGCCGCCCTTCTTCCGGGGGACACCTCCGGCGTCGCGGGGTCCGGGCACCTCCTTCCGGCGTACCCCACCCAGTGCGCGGAGGAGTACGCGGAAGCCCCGGTCGTCCGGCGCAGCTACCCTTTTGGGTTCCCCCAGCCTGAGGACCCCACCGGTTCCCCCTCACCCAGCAGCCCCCGCCCCCGATACCCCTGCCGCATGGATGCCATGGTGGCTGGTGTCGGGACGGGACTTCACCACTTCACGTGCTGTTGCCCGCCGTCGGGCCTACCTGTGCCGTCCATCAGTTAAGACAGGGATCCTTGTTCGTCGCCGACAGTGCCTTGTTCGTCGCCGACAGTACCTGGGGCGTCAACGGTCACCAGCCAGCCCAGAGGGCCCTCTCATATTAGTTTAAAGTTGCATGATGTTATTTGATGTGATGTATCTACGACTACGGAGTAGTCAAGACTGTGTGTAATCATATTAAGGACATATTTACGAGACCTTGTGCCATAAGCGTTCAGATAATAATAACTAACTCAGGTTTGGTAACTGTCCATTTATTATAAGTCAGTTATCCGGGGAAACACTAAGTCTAAGGGTGGGAATATTCTAAGCAGGGGAGTCTCGCGGGGAGTATAGTGCGTCACCGTCCCGCAGGGGGGCGCCCCGCGTCGGAGTGCTATATAAGCGAGCACGACGGCGCGGGCCGCCAGTCTTGCTTTGGCTCTCGTTCGGGACGGACGTATTGTGCTCCCTGAGAGACTCCCCGCCTTTATCAAGGCGAGTTGCCTTAGACACTAAGTCGTTCATGTGATATACAGCAGCATTAGCCATAAAGGCTCCGGTATCTCTTATTCTGTACAATCATTCCGTCAATAGAGAACTATCCTATATCACAACTTCTCCTCTCATCGTTTTCCTTCCTAGTGATAAGCCAGCATCCAATACCGTTACAATACTGTTTTCTTCTATTATGTCTTTTCTCTGCTTTGTTCACGTAATTTCAGACAACACACTATTATGTCTTTTCTCTGCTTTGTTCACGTAATTTCAGACAACACAGAGTTGCTTTGGCCGGCCCCCCAAGAACTAGAAAAAATACTGAAGACCGTTCCACTATCCGCCACCTGTGGACGCGACGAGCTATTCAAGGTGTATGGCTTCATGTGGGGAGGGGGGAAATGCAGCCGTATTAGGCTAACTCTACCCCACCAAGAATCTAAATCTCATTGTGCACACAGATTGGTCTACCAGCTGTATATGGGAGACAATGCCTGCCAGTATGTAAGTCTGCCATCTTTGTGACAAGACCCTTTGTGCCCCAGCATCTAGTGCTCGAGACCATGACACAAATTCTATCACAAAGAATACAATAACAAACATTTCTATACTATTCCCTTATTAAGGAACATGCAACCAAGCCATGGCAGAGGCTACCAATAAGAGGTGCATTGACACTGATATCATTGTTGTAGAGAGACTAAAGTGGTCTATGGAAGAAGAAATAGCCATAAAAATAAAAAGGTGTATTGAATTTCTTGTACTTTTTGCTTCATCTACTTTCCTCTCTGCGCTACAGATGACAGTGATTCGGAGGTCCTGGGTCCTTCCCCTCCAGTCCCCACAACAGCAGTTCCGCGTATCTTGTGGCCATGGGGTTCTCAGGGTGCTGCTGCCCCAGGCCATGACGCACCACTTGAACAGCCCGTCACTCCGCTACAGTACCAAAGCCCATCCTGGGACCTGCTCAAAGATCCAGACAGTTGGTCAAATGTTTGTCAACGAAGATAAACCCACCACATAAAAAGACGCTCTGACAAGAAAGCTACCCCACAGCATTTGACAACAGGAGGAGAGGCACTAGACTACACTTCCTGTACTGTGCACACTTTTGAAAGGTCCAAGCTACAATGCACTAGCAATCTCTATTCATTATGATGCAACAGGTCTACACTATTCAGCTGTACTGCCCCAATAGACCTGGAAAATGCGAGTTGAGGAATTGTCCATCAGAGAATGGGTTAGATTCGATATTGATCAGGTTTCAAAGTCCACCAAATTACGGTGGATGTGTGGCTTACTATGTCTTCTCCAAGAACCACCACCTGATTGGTGAGTTGACAGGCCCCACCATATATCCAACCATTGGAGTTCATCCATCAGTCGCTCATCTGTTTGATGCCAAAAGGAAAGTGGAGCTAGCATAACATCATCGCTCCATAATGTTCTGACCATTCGTGAGGCAGGACTTGACTCAAAGTGGAAAAACAATGGGAGTTAAGCTGCCTGTCCAACTTCTCTGTTTCCTAAGTGCCAATATATATTTGGTAACATAACAATTTAGGCCTTGGGGGTTTTGCAGCGCATCTGTGATTTCATCCAGCAGGTGAGTAAGCTGACAAGATAATTACTTTGCTTTGCTTCCATTTTAGACAGCTGACCCGTAATATTTAAAAGGAAAAACCTGCATATTTTTAAGTGGTTATTCCCACATTAATCCCGAAAATGGGTAAGCAGCAGAACAGGCAGAACAAGAATAACCAATGGAATAGCACAAGAGTGGATAGCACAACAGGCCCCAATAATGGGCAAGTGTGTGTGGGTGCATGTGTTCCTCCAGCCCTATGGGAGGAGCTCAAACCGCTTACCTTCTACCGTTGGGCAGACTGCCTCTTGGTAGAACAGACCTTTAACCAACAGCACAGCCCTGTCTTGGTCAAAGAAGAGGCACGGACGGAGGCAGAAGATTGATTGATTTGCATTCCAGACTTACTCCACAGCCGTGCTGTGTATTCATAATATGCTGCTTATGGATGGTTTTCATTGACCTGAAGGTGATACCTGGTTACAGTGCATTGCAATTAACAAACCAGTCTTCTTTGTAAATGTGACTTATGTGCCTACACAGCAGCTACCCTTTATATGCACTATGTAACAAACTCTTGAACCTTTTCACAAATATCATGATAACATTATTTAACGCTTGAAGTAAACGGGTGCAGAGATATTCGGCAGCAGCGTGCAAGGTTGTTGTATTGTAGTCATCAGATTGCAGCCACTGACTTTTACAAGGTCATACACCTCAGCCACATACTTGATATACTCCTCTAGATGACCAATGAGGGGAAAGCAACTGTTTAGATGACTGTACCTTTGTCTAGGATAAGATAAAAACTGATTCAACTTGAACTTGAAATGCCTAGAAGACGTACAAAGTGAAGAAAAGGATTCTCCCAGGCTCACTATCTCAGAGAAAGGACAAACTTAAAGTACGATGACTTTTAACTGGCGGGTGGGAACAATTCATTGCTTCCTCTGTTCGCAGCTTGCAATTCCATGTTCCTTAACAAGATGATCATGTTACATTTTTGGTATACCCCAAACCTATTAATGCAGGGTAAGAAGTAAACATCCATGGTGGATGCCACTGCTGTAAATTTCCAGGTCACATAGCTCCAGGTACCAAAAAAATCAAAAAGTTGATGAGCTACATGAACAAATCCGCTGCAACAGAGAACTGCAAACCAAACTAGACCAGGCAAAAGCACAACTGCAGTACGACGAGACCACCATGGACGAAATGGTAAAACAAATCATCAATACTGAAAGAGAGCACACAGAAGAAAAAGAACTGGCGGAAAAAGAATAAGAGTTGAGGAGACGACACCACAAGCATTATCCAGTGTCATATTGATTGAATTCTACTATCTATCACAGGTTGGAACCAAAAAAGGAAGACATTCTACACCACCGAACTGTTACGGATGTACCCTGCTTCGGGAGAGAAATGCGCAGTTGAAAGCTAAAAACGAGGTTCTGCTGGATAGGACCTTCAGGGCTGAGAGGATAGGTAAGAATGAGCTGAGGCAGCTGAAGGATGAATCATGGAATTGGAGCCCCTACCATTGGGGCAAGATTATCTGATGAAGAGGGAACAGAGTAGCTGTGGAGCTACTTGGGAAGGTTCTCCCACATCTCAAAGGAGAAGACCCTTCTCTACTATGCAGAGATCAAAATTGGTAATTGGTGTAGATATGACACTTATTCTTTTAAAGAAATTCATGTCTAACTGATTTAGTTGATATTCAACAAGCTCTAGGACTTTGTGATATAGGGTGGTTCCTTGACTTTCTCTCACAGAAATCAAAGAATGTGTAAAGGAAAATGATGAGGAAGCTCCAGGATAAGGTGTGCACATGGCACCAGAGGATACTGTGTGGAGAGGATGATGAGGAAGATCAACAGGACCATGTCTAGGACCAGGACCAATCCAATTCATGATCTTATAAAGACGAAGCTCTCACAAGTGATGATGAAACCCTGTATTGATGTTTTGTAGGCACTACACAAAGAGGAGGTATTGTATAGTTATATCCAAGAGAACAGTTTCTTGTGGTACATTTTGATCCAGATCCAGTTTATAGACAACAGCAACTGCCACACTGGTACACCCCCATTTTAAAAGCCTCATACAGTTGTTGAAGGGTTAAATTAGGGATTCACACGCTCTTCTATATCTTCCTCAGAAACAGTATTTGTACTCCCTGACCCTGCTTCCACAGTCACACCCCAGGATCCAGGCGTCCATGAATGACAAGACTCCCCCCCCCCCTAGGGCTCCGAGACCCCAGTAACTAAATAATGAAGAGGGCATCAAGAACCAGAGTACAAGAAGTTTATGGTCACTTTGTCTGTGAGACAGGCCTGATGTTCATGCACTTCTTGCCACTCTGCAAAACTCCTGAGAGATCCCACTTTCTGAACCTATTCAAACTGATGATGGTTCAGTCAAAGGGAAAGAGCATACAAACTAAAGTTCTTGTAGTATTGCGAATTGTCAGACAGAGAAGCCATTTAATGTCCACAATATTGATTTAGGGAGTCAAAATATCTAGAGAGCTAACACTCAACAACAAAAAGAAGCCAATCATTGACATTACCAATAAAGCCAAGGAAACACCAAAACCAACAACAAGTGCCACTAAGGACGACGTTTTTGGTCCAATTTCTGACTCTGGGTCATCATCAGACGCTGGGTCATCTTCAGGCTCATCCACAGCAGACAGTGAGTCTGACAGCCGCAGTGACTCACCCAAAAAGAAGAAACGTCGGTTCTCAAAGACCACCAACACTTCAACACTCATCAACAAAACACCCAAGGCCAAGAAAACTCCAACACCAACAAAATCCATCTTGGAAACTCTAGAACAAGAAATGGAAGTACCAGCGGCAGAACACACCAAGACAACACCTACCACTCCAAAGAGACTCGTGTCCATAGTCCACCAACAAAACACCATACCCCAGCCTAGAACCTCAGTCCTACATAGGCTGAGTGATAGGCCCTCATCCTCAGACCACCATCCACGAGACCACGGTGACCACAGGGGCTACTGGAACAACCAGCCCTAACGATCAGCCTACAATCAACATGGTCGCCACAATGAGACGCAGCTACTTGAAATAAAGTGTCTATATGTGGCACGCAACATGACACCCCAAGCTGAGGTAGACAGCAAAGAAATAAGCTTTGTGAAGCGTACTGGGCCAGGCCTATTCTAGCTCTCAAACACAGGCACTGGCCTTGAGTATCAGGCAGAGATTCAGTGTGCCATGGCAGTGTCTGGTTGCTTCTCGTGTGTGTTTGCTGTTTGGACAACCAAGGACACAATTACTTTCACAGTTCCCTCCCAGCTAACCACATGGTGGTCCCTGCTGGCATCTGCCTCCACGTTCTATCGGAACTACATGATACCTACTGTGGTTGACACAGACATGAAATTGATTGATTGATTGTTAGTTAGTTTAACGTCTGAAATGGATGGTTTGTTAATGAATTGTAGTTTAGATGCAATGGTTGTGTAATTTCCTTGATAGTAACAGTTGCTGCACTCTGGTAGTGTAATGGGATTGCCAATTCAATGTGTAATAAAAATGTATCAATTTCAACAATACCATGATATTATATGTTCTGAATGCAAATTTAAACCTTTGCATAATGTAACTAAACATTCCTGACTGTCTTAAAGGCTACTCAGCTGTACACACAGGGAGGAGATGGTACCCATGACATTGTGAAACGCTGGATGCAGTACACTGTCACAAACTGTTCGGCAACAGTTTAACTGGGCTGAAAAAGGGAAGAAAACGGCCTACAAAGGCCTCAAATTATTGAAGGCTCTAAGATTTCTAATGGAAAGAAATGACAAGTGCAAGAAATTCAAGTTGTTTGAGAATCAAACTGGAGAAGAGAGATATCAAAGAGAAGTCATGAGGGGAATAGTAGACCTGGGAGAGGACCTGAAAAAGGGCATAAAACTCGGAGGAAATGCCATTGTCCTTGAAGGGAATAAAATCTCCTATGGAGAACTAGCTACCTCAAGATCTGTCTGTAGAAAAAGCCTTCGTGACAGAAACCAACTCGTTTCAAAGTAAAAATGCCTACATGTCCATCATTCGACCCAAAGAGGCTGCAGTGCAAAATGAGGAGTTGATCGTGAGGTACCTGAAGAAGAATCCGCTGGTAAAGATCACTGGGGATAACCTGAATATGTGAACCAGCAGACATTGGAAAAACAACACAAATCCTTAGACCTCTTCGCTTCCAACCTCATCTCCTGCCGTGTAGCAACAGAACCAAACCTGTTGTTCCTCCAGGTAAGCTGTTGTACTTAGTCACTATTGCAGTCACATACGTCATAACCTGAAATTTGATATTTTACTGGATAATTAATTGTAGCATGATAGGGGCCCTCACGGAGGCAATGCAAAGCGCACATGCTAGGTTGATGCATTTACTTTTGTATTTGTTAAAACCATTTAAAATGAAGTAGAAATTGGTTCAATGGAAAATTCAATTCTTGGAATATCCAGTTAGTTGAGTTTTAGTTCCAGTTTTTCACAAGTAAAAAGGTAGGAAAAAAATAACTTGTACAAGAATTGTCACTTTTAGAGTTTGTTTGTTTGTGTAGTTCAACGTCCCACTGACAACGCAGATGAGACTTAATCAAGAGGAAATGTTATTTTGGAACAAACGGGTCTCGCTCCTCACATCCAGGATTTTAGAGGCCATGCTAGGCAAGGGAACCAGACCCTTTAGAGCATTTTGTGCTATGCAAACATCAGGAATGGGTCATCTAGAGAGTGCCAAGATTGCCTCAAGACAAAAGTAGCTACTGAGGAGATCTTGACATCCCAGAGAAGGTCAACAGAAAGTCCATGCCAAAGAAACCTGACATTGAACGGGGATGTATCTAGATCCTATCTATAATTGCTTATGTTCAAATGTATGAAATAGGCAGAAAAGTAGATTTTATGTCAATTTGATTTGTATATTTGTTTGATTACAGATCGGATCGACATACATGATGCCCCAGGGGTCCACAACCACCGGTGCATCCCCACTAACCTGCAGCCCATCAATGGGAACCCCTCCCCCCCGGCCCCCACCCCCTCACACACAACCACCGGTGCAGCAACGACCACCCAGACGGAGCAGACGTCTGGGTAGACAAACTGGGCACCGGTATCTGAGTTGTCTTCAACCACCGGTGCAGCAACGACCACCAAGGCGGAGCAGACAAACTGAATACCTTTCTCTGAGTGGACAGTAAGTATGTTTTGTGATAATTCTTGCCCTAGGCCACACAGAGAAGAGGTATTTTCGCAAAAGAGTGTTTATCCTCCAGTCCAGCCACCTGTGCAGTGGGAAATCTTGCCGCCCAGGTGGCCTTGAAAAAAATACTCACCCGGCCAATGCACCGGAAACTTTAAAAGATAAAGCACCTCAAATACCCTGGCTCCATGTACAGCACTCTTGTATGCTCAACGAGTTTGCTCCTGGTGATTTATTCCTTGTCCATAAAGGGCTCACTATAAACAAACTATCGCCAGACGTGGTCAAGGTAAATTTGTCTTCTCTCCTAATTGGGGAGTCTTACCTCGCAACTCAGGAGTCTAAGATGTGCCACAAGATTGCACAGGCTGCCATACATGCTGCACGGGCTACTGAACGCCCATAAAAAATGTTATTTCAAAGACCATTTTAATATGACATCCATATATCAACCTGACTTAGTTTGTCCCACCCTGCTGTTGTTTGTGGTCACTTTAATTACACATCCTTCTTCACAATAGGGGGAACCAGTTCTGTGCGCTTATTGGTGCGACCCTCTTCAAGATGGCTGACCTGATCGCTATAGGTGTGGACTGCTTACCTGATGATCTTAGTGTGATAGAGTTTAAATGTATATGGAATGACCGGACAGTGAAGGAGTCTTTATAAACTGACTCATAGCATGAGGGAGACCATTATTTCATGAGCTGCAGCTTCCACTTCTCAACTCTAAGTTGTAGCAGAGAATAAGAAATGTTAGTCGACTGGGAGAAGGGAATTTCTAACTGAAGATCAGAGAGAAACAAATGAAGAGGAAGCGTAAACTGGAACCAGTCTCCACTTCACACCTCCGACTGACAAAGAGGATGCCGCTGATGAGACTGACGGGATGCACAATACAACTGAGGACAACCCAAAAGCCCATCTCTTTGGAAGAAGAGTCGCATAACAACCTCAACACATCTTCACCATGAATTCATGATTCCATATCTTTATAGATTTCAAGATGGCCAACACAACAAAGCCAAAGATGTATTTTACACCCAATCTGGACATTGATTTGCTGCAGGCAGTGGTGGAAATCAACCCCTGGCAAAGTAGCTGGGAAGAGATAATTGTTTCGGCAAACTTCACCGTCACTGTGAGAACTGTAGGTGACTGTGTGCTACTTTTATCAGAAAATTCCTTGCTGACGAGACATCCAGCCTTAAGAGGTAAGGTTTTTTAAATACATTTCCGATAAAGTATTTTCACAACCCCACGAGAGGATGAGTATTTTCCAACAAACATCTTTCCGAAATCCTTCTGTGCTGCATAGTTATGCAATAAGATGCAGGTGTGGTATAAAGGTCGAACGGTATATTGGGGGGAGGGGGGGCTGGGAGGGGAGGGTGCTGAACTGGACCTATGTACTAGTAAACACAGGTCCAGGTCAGAATGAAACACCAGAAAGATAGAAGGGAATGCTGCTTATTTCCTGGAACGGCTATTGACTGCGTGCTAATTTTCGCCATTTTGGTTCCTTTTCAGGCATCTCCGAGACGAAGGCTACCCATGGGACATTATGAAGACGACTAAATTCCACTCAACCAAAGGTGGGCTCAAAACCCGGAAGAAGGTCTTGAAGGGGAAAGGTATGGGAAACAAGCCTAACCGCTGTATTGCCATGGATAGTGTCAAGTTGCAGAAATGCTTGTCTAACGGGGCGCTTGGCTCCTCCACCCCCTGTATTTTACAGAGATTTTGTTTGTTTGTTTGTGTAGTTTAACGTCCCACTGACTATGCAGGTGAGACTTACTCAAGTTTCAGTTTTTTTTAAAGTAAGAAGGTAGGCCGAAGGCCTACCTCGGATGATCGTATCCAGAATGATCGAATCTATGAGATGAGTACCATGCTTCAGATAAGTTAGAAGGGTATGCACATGTTACGCACTAGAGAAGTAGATGTACGTGTATCAATGTACAACATCCCAGTTTTGTTCTTTCCAGCCACACATAGGCCGACACTTTCCACTGCTGCTTCTTTCTACAGCGAGTTCCGAAACACGAGTACAATGATTTCAGGTAAGATTCTACCATACTACCAGAGAGTGTGGTTGGTTGATTGGATTGTTTTACGTCCAAGTGTGCTATGACGTCTGGGACTTACTCATAGGTTGCAACTGAACTGACTCTTGTATAAAGAAGACGGACATCAGCTGTTGCTTTATTTCTAAAATGTGCAGTCACTTCACAAAAATATGGTTTGCCTGGAAAAAACTCCCTAAGCCAAAATTAGTATGTGAGAACAACAAAAGAGGAAGTAATGGCATAGTTATTTCTATGGCCGAAGATACAACCTACACTTCTTTAACTACTGGTAGATAAAAATGTTGTCAATACATGCTGGTCAAGGTACCGTGCTGAGGTTCTTCATATATGCATTGGCAGTAGTATATGCTCAACCCAAATGTAAACGGGGTACCCTGCTACAGGTGTGCACAGACATGGCTACTTTATACAACACTTGGACAGACTCTGCAGGAACTGATCATGTACGATTTCACATAAATATTGGTGAAATCCAAAGGAAGGAAGAATCAGTTAGTCCCCCATAATGGACAGGTGTTCCATCTTATGCCTCATCTGGCCAAACTTGAGATATTCTAGACTGGAACAAGCAAGAAAAGAATCAATCAGTGCAACATGAGTACAATGATTTCAGGTAAGATTCTACCATACTACCAGAGAGTGTGTGAAAGGGATGCAGACAGCCAGAGGAAGACTAACATAGGCACATCGTGAGAAGGGAGCCAACTAATTGGTTTTATGAATAAAGACAGCAAAGCCAATGAGAAAATGGTACCAGGCAATGGATGAGGTCAAGAGAAAAGCAACTTTGGGCAGATTTACCACGGAATGGTATTAAAAGGCAGAGGAGTCAGAGGGCATTGATTGATTGATTGATTTGTTTAACGTCCAGACGTACATCAAGTACCTCACGGGACATCTCAAGTTGGCAAGGAGTCATCCACAAATAGTGGTAGTCTGCCTTGCAGCAGTAGGACAGATATTTATATGCTGCTTGCCCAATACAGCAATGACCGCATCTATGGATGATCGAATCTATGAAATGAATGACTGCATCTATGAGGTGGCCTATGAATATGTGACGTTATGTTTGGGGTACTGAAGAATATATGCTAACCCTAATTGTGAAATGGGTAATCGCTTACCAATTGGTAAATCTATGTACTCGCTTTCTTTTTGGTACAGAGCAGGAGATGACGTACAGACAGCACCAGGCATGGCGTAAGCGGCACGCGGCCATTTACCGGAACCATGGGCCGGACGTCAGTTGCATACCCAAGCTCTTAGAAAGGAAGTTGCTCACACTGTTCCCCACCCTGGGGGACATCTCGTTAGACAGTAAGTTGCAAGTTATGTGTACACGTTGCCTTAGTGTGAAAACCTTAATAGATCCAAGTATCATGATGACGCTTTCTGCATCGCGTCCGTATATATCACTGGCCACGGTTCCCACGTAAAAAATCAGATACCAGAAATCTCAATGTTCCAAAACATTTACAATTTTGTAGTCGTGGCTGGGCGTTTGGCTGCTAAAAAAAATGTCTAATCAATAAGTAGACAGCAAATGGGTCATTGTAGGGGATTTTAAAGAAGAAAAATTCTTGCCTTTTTCAGTGTGGTTGCGCGTCGCTTGCCCATATGATATGTGGCGCGAAGTGGGTAAGTAACTGCTACAACCATTTGCCCCGAGGTGTGGCCTACGAATAGCAGTAGTTCCGTCCTTTTGTGCCTGGTTGTAAAAGAATAGGGCAGAATTAAGGAAGGACAAAGAAATTCCATAGCCTACCTAGTTCCTTCATGAATTATCCATTTCACAGGGTACAACCCACCTGGGCTAGTACCATAGTGGGCAGGGCCAGACAAACCACGGCCTTTGATATCTCAGACGTGGTTCACTGAGGAGGAATCCCATGCCAGACCGCCAGCAAGAAGGCCCGGGCCCGTGCATATGGGCAGCGGATGCCAAAACAGCAGAGGGCAAAACAGTACAAGACTAGCAAGGGCTTCTTTCCCAGGCCTCTCGGGAGTCCTGCTGTTAGGCAGGGGGGGGTGGGTATAAATGGTATTGTACAAGACTACTTGGATAGGTCCACAATCAAAGCATCAAGAACACTGCCAGTTAGTTGAAGAGATTTACGCCATGCAGCCACCAAAGGCAAGATATAAACAGTTTTGCCCAGGTACCAGTATCCTACTTTTTGTTTGTTTGTGTAGTTTAACGTCCCACTGACTATGCAGGTGAGACTTACTCAAGTTTCAGTTTTTCACAAGTA